>BMAO01028386.1:0-30875 GCA_019973975.1 Trichonephila clavata
ATGATTTATGCTCTGTAATGTAATTAGTCGTTTGTAAAATATTTTAATACTCGACATTAAAATAACTTGATTAGAGAGAGAAAAGGTATATAGTGAATATAAATTAATGATAATATTTTAGTGAAAGGAAATTATATAGTCCTGTGATTAGAAATAAAATAATGTTTATTTCTAAAATTTAAATACAATTTATTTTAAAGTTGTATTTTAAGTCTTCCATTTTTAACCCCTTAAGTCAGTGCTTCTCAAACTTTCAATTTTACGACCCAATTATTAATCATTACTTTCATCACGCCCCCCCCTTCTATACAATAACAATGTATTGAATTCAATAATATATACTTTGACGCTAAAACTACAATTCGCAGCTTTAATTATAAACCGCACAAATTATCAAGATAAGTATTAAATTTTGCATGTAATTTATATATGACAAGCCCATGGAGTCACTAGTAATTATTAAACTTGTTCTTGACTTAGTATTGTTAAATTAATTATCAAATATATATATATACATTGTCGAGTACTGATATATTTCTAAGTATTATATCAGTGTAAATGTGTTTATTTATTTTTATTATGTCAGAATGTTTTGTATTGAAGAATGTCCTTTCAATAAATTAATTTTTTTTAATAAATCTTTTGTTTTCGACTTTTGATATGCTCGCTTCCCAAGTAGGGTTGTCACGCCCAATTAGGAGGACACGCATCACAGTTTGATAAACGCAACCTTAAGCAGTCAATTTTTTGCCCAAAATGTTCCCAAAAAACAAAACCTTTTTTATTGCATATAACTAAGCATAATACTTCACAAAATGCGAAAATGGAAGCAATTTATTTTAATTTTCAACTATTACTTTTACTTTAAACAATTTACATTATTTTTACTAATATTCACACTATTTTTACTTTATATATTTGTAGAATAAAACCTTCTTTAAAAGTTTGTTTTTTTACAAGTACACTGTGTATGCTATAAAGAATGTTTCATATATCTTAAAAGAATTTCTCTCAAATACGTGTATGAAAATTTCATGTTCAAACTTCTTTTTCAAACGGTGGAGGATTTTGTGTGTGTGTGCGTATGTACTGGCACACACACGCACAATTTGAAGCATAGTATAATACTAAGTCTTACATTGCAATGATGACAGAAATAATCATTTTTGGATTATCTTTTCAGTTTCATTTTTTCCAAGCAACAAATTGCATATTGCTTTGTCAATCCCTGTTCCTTATCGAATATTTCAAGAATCTAAATCCTTGTCTTCAATGAAAAATTGCCCTTCTCCACAAAGAAAATTCCACATGAGAAGTATTTCAGTACCATGGACAAACTGCACTTTTAAAAAATTCTTGAGCTAATAATCTCACTATCAGAATTAAAAAAATTATGTGTAAATCAAAGATAGAAAAAAGAAAATACCCACTGCCCCCTTACAGCGTGCGGGCAAACCGTTTGTGACTAGCTTTGGGCATCTAACGATGAACTAGCTAAGGGTTAAGGGGTTAAAGATGAACAATAATAATTTCACTCTACAAGACATAAATTTATTTTTAATTGGGATTTTTTTTCACTCAACAGAAAAGGACATTCATGAAAAAAAGAAGAAAAATTAATTAAAAAAATACACCAATATTAGTTAAATCTGTCACAAAAGTAAAATGACGAAAGAGCAGAGTTGAATTCGGTTCACAATAAAGGTTAAACTGCAGATATTGTGGCTTATTGACCGTACTAAAATAAGATATAGATTTAAAAATAGCATTAATCGATTCCGGTAATAGGTTACGCAAAATGCTAAAAACAACATTTTTGAAAGTTTAGACCTTCATCGCGTGGTATGCAAATTTCCTGATTGGTTGCTGTTGATTGTCATATTTCGTTGTTGTTTTGTGCATAATATTTAAATTATTAAACATGTTGTTTTTAACTTCTCTCGTTACTTATAACCTCACAATTAAATGACAAAATATTTTTCTCTAAAATTCAATCTAGGTAATATACTACAGTTGTCCCCTTTTTATTTTCGTTATGATCAATAATTTTTTCGCCCTGCTATCGCTTTCATTATGTGTCTTTTTTCGAATGTAATTAAAATTTTGAGTCTCTCACTATCATAGGCTATGCTAAAGTATATACAGGAAAGTAATTTAATAGATTACTGTTTGAAGCGGTATATTTTTCTCATACATGCTTTGTTTTTCTTCTTCCGCCTAATGACATATAAATTAGAAAAGTTCATATTACCCTAAAATAAACAATTCTACATTTCGTGAACATTTCTGAAGTAAGATTTATGATATCATTATTACAATAAAAAAAGAGCTCAAAATATTGAAAGTACATAAATTTTGAAGCATTTGTCTGGCTGAAAAACATTTTCAATTTTAAGCCTTTGTTTTTGACATAAACTTGAAGTAAAAATTCAAAAGGTAATTTTTTTATCATTCATTTTTTTCTCCATATTAAATAAAAGGGCAGTTACGTACTATCGCAACATTGCCAATGTTCAAGATAACTCGCCAATATGGCAACCCTGATTTCACATGTGTCATACGCGCTGAATAGGCAATCATGTGTTTGGTTTCGTATAATGTCACCAATATATATTCATATATATAATTCCAGTTCAAATAAAAACAATTCTTTACGAATAAGTACCCATTTTGTACAATTTGCAGTGAAATCATTAAGAACTCGTGCACCGCTACATCAATAAAAAATATTTTCCATTTCTTTCGACGTTGTTGTAAGCAATAAATGCACTTAAATTCTTTTTATCTCAACTATTGACTATAAGCACGGCATTATAATCAACTTTTTCCCCCTGCAAATCAGAAATTCTGATTGTATCCCGATTTGTGATTGTAATCACGAAACCTTTTTGTGTCGATTAAATTGTATTTTTTAAATAAATAACGTCCAGTATAACAAGCTTATTTCTTGCTGTTTTGTAATTCCTTATAATGGCAAGGATTCCAAAAATTAGAGGATATTTCTAAAATACAACATTACATAGCTAAAATAATTATATTCTGATTTTTCATTTTAACGAAATCTTGACCCTCCCTCCCCCTCCCTCCTTGGTTTTCCATCCATTACATTACTCTTCTGAGCATGTCTAATCAAGCTAAGAAATAAATATTTGAATGCAAGTGTGACCGCAATATGCCTCTTTTATACGCAAGTATAAAGAGAGTAGTATAACACACAAAATTCAGAGAGTGGATGTTTGAGGCGATTAAAACATATTCTATATGAATATATAGTTATACATTATGAATTATAGTTTACATTTATGAATTTATATACAGTTATGAATTATAGTTATTCCTTAACCTTAGGTTAGATTTGTATAGTATATAATTTATTTTACATGATTAATAATTATATATATTTTGCTTGACAATTGCTGCAGAATACACAAAATTCTTAGAACATCAAAAGAACATTTTTAAAGACACACATAATAGTTATTACATATTTGTAAAAGAGGTAGTACGTTAAGTATAACGAAAAAATGGGAAAGATTTTAAAACATAAAAAAGCAAAACTTTTGTATTTGAAGATTTATCTCTGAAGATATTTGCTCTTCAGAGAAATTTTCAGTCACACAAAATGTGCTTTCTAACCGGAGATGACAGATAAGGCATTCAGTAAAACATGTAACCGCCGTAATAATCGGTGTCCTGAATTACTCTTTACGTTGAATCGGGTTTCGTCTGAGAATATGATTCTATATCACTACTGATTACTAAAACAAATACGTTTTTTGCGCAGTTCTAAGCTTTCGGTGTGGATCTGATTTCATCTGAATTCCGACTTAATAAGCCATCTTAATTCAAACGTTGGTATATCATTCTGCCTGAAACTCGAATGCCGACAAGGCCTGCAAGCTTCAAATCTTGTGAGGCTGAAGGGAGAAGTTCGTTTTTTTTAGTTATTATACATATATATCCTCTTAGGGTGCAGCTTTCCTTCTCCTACTGTTAGCATGCTTTTTGAGAGCATTTTTACCTCTTAAGGCCTTTTTAACCACAAAATAGCGCTTTTTGACACATTCATTACTGCAGCATTTTGAATATTTTCCCCAGCTTTGAATTGAAAATCTGCTTGCTTGCACACAAATATATTCACACAAATGAGTCTATGCGAACATTCTTCTCTCGGTACTTGCCACACAAGATAATATACTACAGAAAAGTTTTCAAAACAGCTTGTACCTGTGTGTGTACAAATTTTATTCCAAAATCACCTAAAAAGACTTTTATTCATTAACGTCTTGAATCCTAAGTACATCGTGCTATTCTTAGGTCCTTTAACTATCCTTGGAATTGCTTTTATTTGCAGCCTATATTCTCTTTGTTATAGAGGGTATGAGGTGGTACAAATCTGTGTATGTTCACAAGAGCGTACATGTTGAAATGAACATATTAATTTTAATGTTTGTAAGTATAGATAACTTCCTGTTTCTTTATGTGGCACTTTTCCGTTTCGCCTTTCAGGCGATAAATTCGCCAAAAAAGATACAACCGACGCCAAAGGTAATATTCCCGCTGGTACCCTTTCACGACCACATTTTCAAAACAAGTCGTATTCTTTTCTTTTCAGTTACGTCTTTTACACAATACATCAAATATAGTTGGAAAACCAATGTGAACTGTTGTTTTTGTTTATTATCCAATTGATTGGTAGAAAACATCTATATCAAGTTCATGAATCCATGTGTTCTTAAAAATGAAAAACTTTAGCAGGACTTGTGAGCAGCTGGCTCTTTTGGCACCTATGCAAGCCCAGACGTGGGTAGGAAGCGGCTTGGGTCACATCCAATGAGAACTGATATTTATTAATATTTTTATGTGTATATTGTGTGTTGTCGCTAACAATGCCAACTTGGCGAGATTTCCGCCGGGTGAAACAGAAAAGGTACACTTTATGTTTTATTCGGAAATTACTGTCTCTTCTTTTCAAGCGACTTCTTTCATATGAAACAGCCTCTTTAGGTTGCTACGATACTATTCGATACGCTTTTCCAAGACGACATTTTCAATGTTCTATAGCGCATCGTATAATCTAATTAAGATTTCAGAGATACTCAAAGAGACTTTGATGTTTTAATAAGTTTTCAGTATACATTAAAAATTTATCTGATCTATCTTCTAGTTAATTTACCATTAGACCTTCACAAAATAATACAAATCTTCACTTTAGTATTTTATGCCTTATTCAATAATAATATAAATTTAACTTTCCAGCAACCCGATTTGCTTTTCGGATGACAATCCAGTTATATAGAATTGAGATTCAGTACGTTAACTAAATTACACGCTTTGAGTTAGGAATTGAATATTTCTTCGGAAACTTAATTTAGTTTGCCCCTATAGTAATCAAATTACTTAAGTTAACTTCCGTTCATTATGTTATGAAAGTAAGAACAAAAGTTTTGTCTTAGACTCCAGTTTATTATATTTTAAATTAATGACATAAACTAAATGTAATTCTATGAGCAAGTTAAATTTTAAAATGAAATGTAGAACGTCAGTGTGTTCCATTTCTTAATTTGTATTGAAAGATTTGATTCTGCTTGGATCTCATAGAGTAAACCGTCTCTTAAGAGATTGAAAAGCACTCTGAAATGATGTTTGTACAAATTAGGTGAATTGAAGTAAATAGGTATCTGCTCTGTTTTTTAATTAAATGAATAAACCAAAGAGAAATATGCATATATGTGTGTATATATGTATTGGTCAATAATATGTGTGTTTGCCAAAAATATGAGTATCTGTATTGTATGTGACTGCGTTTGAGTTTCTGATAAGCTGTTTTAGCAATGCTCTTTCAAAACAATAACAGTTTATCACAAATGAATTTTGATCAGAAAGTCACCATTCATTGCCGGAATTCCACTATATCTGTTGCCAATATTCAAAGCATAACATATGTGAATACAGAGTTTATAGTTTTAAAAAGTTGATATTTTTTATAAACTTGCATTTGGCCATTTTGCATTGTTTCTCATGCCCAGAATTTATCAAGATTTCATTAAATCAGCTGATGTAATTGTGACTTATTTTTTTGGCTTACCAGAGTCCCTTACATCATAGTGGTTATAATCGGTTTATAACCGCATATGATCCTTGATATTGAAGCGTAACTGCAAATTAGAGTTCAAATTGTGTTCCTTTATAATACTGGTCACCAAACTCTTAAGAATCTTCTCAACTACTGTAAAAATTTTTGATCCTACCAACCAAAAGAACAATAAACTTTTTAAAGATCTTACATTTGCTTAATGCTTATGAAATTACATTTTTAGTAAATTCGAAATCACTTTTTAATTAAACTGTATATATTAAAAGAAATTGAAATTTAACTTTACATGAGAAAAAATGAAGTGTAATTAGTAATAAATAATAAATATAAGAACTGATATTTTTTGTAAGCGACAAATGAATGTTAGCAAATTAGAGCGTTAACGCGATCAACCGAAAATGTCACCACAAGCTACTAGTAGCTCGCGATGGTCGGTTTGGCGATCGCTTCGTTATAACAAAGAGTTCCCCAATTCTGTACTTTTTAGCTCAGATTCTCTCAAACTGTGGGGTGCGCCCCCCTAGTGGGGTCGTGCATATTGAAAATTAAAAAACAATGGATTTAAAATAAGTATGAATTTACTGAAGGGAAGAAATAAAAATACATTCCGAAATACACATTTACACTGATTAAATATACTTATAAATGTATCAGTACTGCACAATGTTTTTGATAATTAATTTATCAATATATTAAAAATAAATTTAATTATTAGTAGTGCCTTCCATGAGCTTTTCGTTAACAAAATTTAGTATTTATTTTGATAATTTTATATGGTTTATAAAAAATTAAATTCGTATTGTAGTTTTAGCTCCAAAGTACATTTTTATTGCATTCAATACATTGTTATTGTAGAAAGGGGGGGGATTATGATTGAAAATTGGGTCTCAAACTTTGTAAGTTTGAGAAGCACTGCTTTAGTCTATTGAGGAGTGGAATTCTCTGAATTCCACTTATGTCGGCCCATCGATAGCTCTATTTAAATTGAGAAACTCATACTCAAAAACACAGTGGACTGTCGTATCTATGTCTCTTTATTCCAAAAGCCCATGGCCATCTGGTCCCACTCTCGTCTCCCTACGTCTTAGCGTGGGCACGCCCAATCGCTGATTATATTTCACTTCTCTACATTTGTAAAGCGATCACAGCTTCTTACAAGTGGCGAGGTACTCAACACCACTCCTCAACTTAAATTATTGAATGAAAGAGTATATGTGTGTGTGTGAATATTATGTTAATGTATTCATCTTCTTTTATATGTATTATTTTAAAAATCAGATGAATGGTTTTGATCCAAAGGTTTATCCGTCCTATTGCTTTGTCCAAAATAACATGTTTGGAGTTATTATTTTCGTTTCTCTCCAATTTATATAATTTTTTTACCACAAATGGAAAATGAAAGGTCAAATATTGTGATTTTCTTTAAATCCGGGTATATTTTCTCTAATACTTATTTTGAAATGGAGTGCTATTTATAAGTATCCACTCTCCCAAGTCATAGTAATCTAAGTGGTTAGTCTCTGAAGTTTTTATCCGTGACCAATCATCGATGAAGGTGTTTCTTTTATTTAATGCAACGTTTTCTTTAATTTAATCCCATATTATCAAATCTAATAGTTGCTGGAGGGCTTTCATGTGAAATCGATATGCATTAAAATAATTTATAACTTCGTATTCAAAATAAGTTCTAAGAGTAATTTCTGAACATTTATTAGGGTTCACAAACTTCTTTGAACTATTCGATTGAAGATTTTGAATGAAAGATTTTGGAGCAATCAAAATCGTCTGCAACTTCTTCCTCTAATTTAACTTCAATTTGAGTTAAATAACCGTGTAGATAGGCAGACGCTTTAAATGGCGTATATACATTTGCATTGTAATAAGCTAACATAAAATATTCTGAATAATATCGGAAAGAAGGGATGAAGGTTGTTGGGCAAATTATTAAACATTAAAAAGACTAAAAAGTTTTTTTTTCTAATAAGTGAGTAGCAAAATGTATAAGTTTGAGTGAGATAAAATGGATTTATATAATAGCTTTTATATCGGAATACTTTACACTTAATATACTTTAAATGGTAAGTTAACACGTTAGAATTAAAACGGAATCCATAACTATTAAAATAAAAACTGTATGTGCCGGCTCCGACGAACTGGAGTTTAATCCTTTACAGTTGCCTTTGATTTTATAGTAGGCAATCAGAGTGTAAACTTACCTGATATAATACTAAAAGCATTCATGTATTTTCTTTATTTTGTTCCCATTTTTCGTATTGATTCGGTAAAATAATATATATAAATATATATACACATCAATTATGTTATGCATTAATATATGTTACTCATATACATGAGTGCATTGTTAAGATGGTTGATTTACTTCACTATTAACATCACTTTGAGTATTAATTAAATTAATACTCTCGCCATTATTAATCACTGAGACCTGTTGCAAGTGGCTTGGGAAACTATAGTATAATACGCGAAGTCGGTAATACGTGATTTACTAATTGTGAAAGCATCGCATTAATTGTTGTTACTATACCTAGTAATCCCCAGTGCTTTACCAAAAACTAAATCCAAATTAAACTCTTAAAAATTGGACTAATCTCAATCCTGCATCTTTATCGAAATCAATACTGAAATCACCGCCAAGTAGGAGTGAAAGCACATGATACTGTTTCTTCAGTAGTTTAGAACCACCTTCGGTATATGCTAATAGTGCCTCGTGGATATAATCTATTGTGTCAGTAACATTGTGATTGACAGAAATATACTGTGACGGATAATAATAGAATTAACGTAAGGCAAAGTGCATATCGTGGCACATATAACTCCCAAATTAGATTTAGTTTGATTAATGTACTGGACATTTCTTCTCACGTAAGCATCGTGATTGCCAATAAACATGTTGTGAATCACCAACGATTTGATAGATGCCAATGTCGACCTCACACCCACGATTAATGCTTGGTCGTCTATACTGTATTGCTGATTCCTCAGTTTTATTGATATAATCAACAATGTACTAGGCGCATGAATATTCTTCAGTGATGAGTTGGAAATCCATATTGGTCTCAACCACGTTAAGTATAAAGGGATTAAAACAATTGTGCCATTTTTCAGAAGGTTGCCGTTTTACAAATACTCCAGGTCGAGTTGTTCCAGCTCGTAAAATGTTCATATCATCGTCATCCTATATTATGCAATTACCTTGATTACAGTCGTCAATGTTATTGTAATCTATATCTTCTAGATTTTTCCTTATATTTTATATCATAATTTTAATGTAGCGCAAATGGCAAAAAGAGAGAGGGGAGGTAGAGGAGTTAGGTTGCCGGTTTTGTCTTTCAGCGTATGTACCCTAAGCTCTCAAAATCTTGAATTCCTTACAAATTTGCCACAATTAATTGTTATTGGAATTTGGCAATTTTAGCGATTCTTTTTATTGCACTTCTTACGGCACCCGGAAATGAAAATGCACTCTTTTTTAATAACAGTGTTATGAAAAAGATAAAAAAAATGGAAGTTTTCAAAATTACAAAATTTTATAACTATTATACAGGAATTTAACTATATTCCACTTCAGCTTGAAAGTCAAAAGAGCTAAGGCATGAAAGGTCGTTTGGCTCGAAAACCGGTTTTTGATGCCAATGACGCCATAAAACATTTGAATTAAATTTTTTTGATTTCTTAACTTTTCAGCTATACTTTTAAAATTTCACACATCGATAACATAAACAACAGTATTTTTTAAACAAAAAAGGCAAAAACGTATTACGTAGATGAATACTTGTAAAAAGAGTATTAGATGAAAAACACCGAAACTCTTTTTTTTTAAAATTCATAATGTTTAAGCAGTTTTTTCATTATTTGAACAAAACACGGATAATAATATTTGACACACGGAAAAAGGTTTTGCGTGATTATTTTTGTAAATGACGATGTTTTTTAATGTTTAATTAAAATTTCGAGTATTTTTAATGATTGTGAAAAAAGTTTTTGGCATTTTACATTTTAAATCACTGATTCTAAAAGAGCAATGCATGAGCGTGTTAAGTACAAAATATAGACCCATTATAATGTAAGAAATTTATAAAGAGCTTTTGAAAAATTATTTTCATAAAAACGCATGGATATTGACTAATTTTTAAAAAGATAGTAAAAATTGCAAAATATCGCAATTTTGTAAAAATAAACAATACCGTTTCGTGGCGAAATTAATGATAGTTCAGATTCTGTAATTATTTTTTGTCTGATTTTGATACAAAAAAATTATATTGCAATTTTAAAAAGGCCGAAAATCTTTCTCCTTGTAAATCTTTCTAATAAGAGGCCGTATATAAATAAAAGCACGTACAGAAGCGCTCGTAACTCTTTTTTGTGTAAACGCTTGTATAAATTTTACTCCTCATAAAAATTTCCGTACCGGGGGCTTCATACGAAGATCAATTTTTAAGGAGTAATCTCCAGTTTCTTTTTTTAAAATCTAATTTTTATTATAAAATAAATTTTCCACCAAATTGAGACAGATTTCACGATGCTTTGGATGTTTAAAATGTTTAAATATTTTAAGAAATGTATTTCATTAGTAAACTTAAAGTACTAACATGGTACGTGAAACAGTAACATTTTAATATATTAATAATGTCGCAAACTTGTGAATATAAATTGGTTTAAAATGTATTTTTAATAAAAAAAAATCACATAAAAATTTTGTAATTTCCAAGAGCAGTCTTTCATTCGTTCGCAAAAAGTTTGCGGTAACCATTGGATATGTTCACAAACTCTAACCTGGCGTGTCGCAGGTTTGAGTCCTGATACCACTGAAGACCAGCCCATATAAAGGGCCGATGTCAGTAAATCTGTTGAGGCTCAATGTCCTCCTGTTTAAGTGGTGTGGTGAGTTTGGAGTGGGGGTGCCAGCTCTAGTGTAGTCCTTGGCACCCCATTCAAGTACGAAGACCGTCGCTCCAATAGCACTTGTGTTGCTTTATGTTCGACGTTAATATAACTCATTCTTTAGCAATTCTATTGCTATTCTAATAATTAAAAAAAGTTTTAAAGAGAGTTTAGTAACTTGTTTCATCTGGTGAAATTATTTTATAATGAAGATTATAAAAATTAATAATATAAAACAGAGGTGGGAACACGGGGCTGCATGTGGCCGTGAGTTTCTTGTTTGTCCTTCATATGAGATAGCTTCTGTTAATTAATATTTAGTTATATAGATAACAATACTATGCAAATCAATAGAATTAAATACAGAACAACACAAATGTATGCATGTTTCAATGACTGCTCGTGGGATTAGCTAATTGTACATCTTAAATACTAGAACGCCACCTAGTGAAATAGGGCAACACTACCACAAGTTCTTATGTAGAGGGACAATTAAGGTTTCACGTTATGAAATTGACCCATATATACACTGATGTCCAAAAGTTAAGCATAATTGATAATTATGTGAATAAAGAAGGAACTGTAAATCAGAATGGTGAGAAACGTGATATGCGAGTGTAAAATGGTTATAAAATAAGGAAACAAATCAAAAGAATGATTATAGTTTTTATTATCCAAAGTAGCAGTTTTTTTTAAGAAACTGAGCATAGCAAGGCTTAAAACTTTAAAGAAAAAATGAAAGAAAGCATTAAATAAAATACTGATGCTGCAGTTTAATAAGGCATGTGGTCACCTCTGACAGCCAGGCATGCTGCACAGCGATTTACCATACTTTCTATGAGATGATGAATGAGTTGGGGCTCAAAAGGTTCCAAACTTCTTGGAGCTTCTCTTCAGCTCTGTAATGGAGCTTGGTGGGTGCAAAAGGGCTGAAATTTTTCTCCTGAGAATATCCCATACAGGTTCGATAGGATTTAAATCAGGGGAGTTCGCAGGTCACGACATGCGCTGGAGCTTTTCCGTTTCAAGGAAGTCATCAATCAGCACCGCTCGGTGACATGGCGCATTATCATCCATGAATATGAAGTCAGGACCGACAGCACCTCGAAACAAGCGAACATAAGGCTCAAAACTTCGTCTCTGTATCTTTGAACAGTCACAGGTCCGTGTCAAAGAAATGGAGGTCTGTGCGGCCGTCCATCATGATGCCTGCCCATACCATTACTCCCCTTGAAGGAAAATGATGTCTTTCCGTTATGTTTCTTGGTTAAAAACGTGTTCCACGTTCTCT
Organism: Trichonephila clavata; assembly: GCA_019973975.1. Lineage (NCBI taxonomy): Eukaryota > Metazoa > Arthropoda > Arachnida > Araneae > Nephilidae > Trichonephila > Trichonephila clavata. The sequence goes on from BMAO01028386.1 coordinate 12,291, forward strand.
CCATATCGTTACCGGCCAGAATCACTACTCAGACTAAACCGGAACTCGTCATATTTGCCCACTCTCCCACACTCCAATGTTGATGTTTCAAACTCCAGTTCAAACGAGCGCGTTTATGCGCAGACGTGAGGGGAATGCAAACTGCTGGTCTTCTGGCATACAGGCCAGCATGATTGAGTCTCCTGTAAACAGTTTGTCTCGAAATTCGTATTCCTGTTGAGACTGTGAGCGCCGAACCCAGTGCTCTGGCAGTACTGCCCTCTGACGTCGCGCACTTATTACCAGATATCGGTCTTTCGAGGAGTTGTGACTCTTGGTCGACCTGATACTGGTTGTCGGGTAACATCTCCGTTCTTTGAAACCTGTGCCACAGTCTTGAGATCACAAACTGGTCCACATTCAAAATTCGATTCACTTCAGTTTGTGATCGTGAGGATTCCAGCATTCCAACGATTCTTCCTTTCGTAAACATGTCCAATTGGCGTCTTTGTGTCATCATTCACCTTGTTTGATGGTTAACAACGTTCCTTGCACAGCAGTTGCACGAAACTTGTCTGAACTGCCTATGCTGCGTGAATCGGCTTCTCCACGTTCCGACATGCGCCAGTGTTTTGCGCAAGACGTAGTCGACTGAAAAGTTTTGCATAAACCCAATGTTTCTTCTTCACCTAGTTAATATCCGCAAGAAATTTGGAATAACTTTACGAATATTTACTCCATGTTTTTTGCATTTTACGATTTATGCTTGACTTTTGGATACCAGTGTATATATGTTTGTGAGTATTATAATGTGTTAATTGAATTGGCAACGGTGGCAACATATGCAGAAAGAAGTTTTTACATGATTACAATTTTTATATTAACACATGTTGTAGTAATTACATTTGTAGTGGTCAGGTGAGTCTTTGTGCAGAAACTAAAAACTAACCAAATCCAATTTCTACTTAATGGCATTAAAAAAAGAAGACAAGTAATTAATAATTTTATTAAAGTAATAATTAGTTTAATATTTATAATAATTTATTATAATTATTTAATAATAATTAGTTTTTTACAAGGTTGTAAGGGAAGAAACATGGTGGGGAAGTTATTATGGCTTTGTTCACGCAGGACGTAGTCGACTGAAAAATTTTGCATAAACCCAATGTTTCTTCTTCGCCTAATTAATATCCACGAGAAATTTGGAATAATTTTACGAATATTTACTCCATGTTTTTCGCATTTTACGATTTATGCTTAACTTTTGGACATCAGTGTATATATGCTCACATGAATAAGAATACCAAGAGTGAAATATAAAAAGGTTAACAATATCTATGCAATTAATAAATATATAGAAAAATAATAATGGATGATGAATGTTATAAGAAGTTTTTATCCTTTTGTGAATAAAAAATATTTTGTATTATAACTTTTTATGTTAAATAATAAATAAAAAACAGTAAATTTTTTAAATAATATTTCTTATTATGCACACACAAAACTGTTAAGTCTATACAAGAACTATAATAACTTTTAAAAAAAGTCACATTTATGGTACATTAACCAATGCGGCCTCCTTTATTACTGCTTTATTTACATGCGGCCTCTAATAGTAAAATATTCGTCACCTCTGATATAAACTGTTAAGCTGTTACAAAAAATCTGAGAAAAGTATGAGATATCATTTAACTTAAAAGCATTTTTTTCCCTTTCACTAGCTCAAAAAGTCATTTTTAGAATGATTATTTTTTTTATTTTTGAGCATCACTCGTTTTATATAATACCTTAAAGTGTGAATTTTTAATTTGCACCAATACATTTTTCTTTCTTTAAAAATATCGATAAACTACATTCTTGGGTGCTTTACTAGTACTTTAATTAACAGTTCAGTCTGTTAAACTCGATAAATATGATGCAAATCAAATAAGAAAGTCCAAAATCTAGTTCAAGTTTTCAAATAAATAAAATTGAGTTTCTCCTTCGAATAACCGAATAAATTTTGCCTCCTTTCGCTTGAAAAGATAATAAAAGTAAAAGCTAAGACTCATATCCTGCAACTCCAGTTCATTACATTCAGTTAATGATGTAAAGCCTTAGTGTGACCGAACCCGTTGAAGCAGAAATGAGAATTCTAAATTGCGAAGGTTTTCCACCATTCATCCGGTGGAAAATGACCGAATTCCAATTAGATATCATTCTGTAAACTGTCGCGCGGAAGTCGAAATGGTACTTAAAAGTTATTTGTGCCGAACATAACGCTGTAAACATGTTGGTATTGAGCCATCAAAATCGGGCTTAATAAGATTTGTATGTATCACTGGGTTCACTTTCAAGTGCAGTATGCTTGACGATATCTAATAGTTGGTTGAAATAAATTAGGATTTCTGAATTGTTTATGTTATTGTATATGTTACCGCGTTAAAGTGTGAAATCCGTTATTTCATAGATATCTAGGTATTTCATGAAATAACTAGACAAGTCATTCAAAGTATATAAAAGTATTGCATTCTACGATTTAACTAGGTATTCTATAGAATAACGATTACTTGATCATTAAAGTATGAAATACGACACTGGAAAGTTCTTTGAACCGGTTCTAGATGCTTTGGGAATGATTTTCCGATTAGAAATGGCCGGGGAAAAAACCCAATTATACTCTAGATATCGGTGCAGTATATATCAGCAAGAATTAATTTCTATTGAAGAAGTTCCAAATATTGACACAACGCTTCGATCTGTTGCAATAGCTCAAAGTTGCAGTACTGAACAAGGGTTTAAGAAGAGCGCGAGTAAGAAAAGTGTGTCGTGGTAAAAAGTGGGCTTGTTTAAAAAATAATAAGCAGACCAATCCAAAGTGTCATTTCAGCAATACTTTCTCTAATAAAAAAATTAAGAGTAAAATAAAGGTATCTCATAAAATTTTAATTAATATTCTCTTACATTTTTGTTTAAAAGGGCTTGCAAATGTTTTTACGAAGCAACAGTTTTTCTTCCCAGCATGTATTTTTGTTGATATTATTTAAATATAGTCTATTTTTGCTGCATATTCTTCTTTCCCCTTTCTGTTGAACTAATGATAGCAATATCACAGCAATAATGAATTATATCATCTGTTTTCCCTTATTATATTTATCAATTATTCATTCTCAAAAGAGATAAAATGTATTTTTCGTTGTATTTTAGCTATTTATAATCCATTAATTTATAAAATATCTTTGAAATTGTTTATTTTTCACGTTAACGATCTATCTTTAGTTATTTCATAAAATAATTAAGTAAAAGTATGAAATTTTTCATATATTATATACTTTAACTGACTTGTCTAGTTATTTCATGAAATACCTAGTTATTCTATGAAATAACTGAATTAAACACACTGTAACGGTGACATATACATTATTAACTTTTTACAGCTTGGAATTGAATACAAAGTTTTTCGTGCCATGGAGGAAAATGTTGCTGATTCAAAGAAAAATTGGGAAAAAAATGAAAACGAAATTTTATTTTCCTAACTTTTTGAACACTTTACTGCTATATAAACACAAATGAATAATTTAGATTAAAAAAATCATATATTTCAGGAAAACTTTATTTAAAATTGCGCCAGTGTTTTGAGACTCTTATGGTGTTTTTCTCTTAATATGACTATCTTTCTCTATGGATTCCATCGTTTCTAAATAATTTAATTAATATAAGATTATATCAAAGAATTAAGCCTAAATCTCAGGCATTTTTTTAAAAAATATGTAATAGGATTAATAGTAGTCATGTCACTACAATTTTTTTGAGTTTCCTCATTATTATGAAAAAGTGTATTGTAATCATCATAAATAAAGAAAAAAAAGTTTAGAAAACAATCCTCAGGTTCTTCACTCATTTTCCTTTTTTCGCCTGATATTTTATACAAATACTTAAAATTATATTTTTATGCTATTGAAATAGAATGAAGGACATTAATTTGTTTTTGCTGAAATGTGTGAATTAAATCAAAAATTTCCTCAACATTTTTTTACACCTTGTCATGTGTCATAAGTTCTGATATAATATAAAATACATTGTAATCAGATTTAAAACTAAATCTTCTTAAAGTTTTATCTTTATATTTAACATTGCTCTTCTTATTCGAAATGGTCATCTTTTGACTTTGCTACCAACTTTATCTCTTCTTGATCAATCATCGATCAAAGCACCCATGGGAATTTCCATCGCTGCTTTCCCCTTAAAGAATGTTTAAATTAGGTGCCGTTTTTGGGACACCTTTGCCTCCACTATTGACCACCATTTGCACAATCCAGTCACATTGCTGTGGCCACTTGTCAAGTGCCAGAATAACCACATTTCGCAAAGGGGTCTGATGCGAGATGCGCAGGAAGAGAGCCAATTAGATTTCTGAAGGTGTTCACTGGGATGTTGAGCCATGGCCAGCTGCGCTAGATTACGTGGGTGAAGATCCATTGCACGAACAACCCAAACGAGATTGTCCTACGGATTCTCAATCGGGTTTTAGTTAGGTGAGTATGCTGGCAAGGGGAGAACGGGGTAACTCATCCTGGTACTTTTTGAACCACGCACGTACACTGCCAGCTGTATGACACTTCGCATTGTCTGCTGGTAGATGCCATCAACCTGAGAAAAAACGATGCGCATATAGGGGGGGGGACATGGTCCGCAAGGACAGATGGTACTTGTATTGATCCACTGTGCCTTCCACAATGATGAATGAACCCAGAGAATGCCAGGAAAACATTCTCCAAACCATAATGCTCGATTCTCAACCGGCAAGGTGTTTGCTTTCAGAGGTTTCACTTTGTAGGCGCCAATGTCTATCTGTCCGATGGAACATAAAACGTGATTCATCGGAAACCGCTATCTGTCGACACTCAGTGGACATCCACTTACGTTACTGACGTGATTCCAGTCTTGGTTGGCGATGAACAGCATTAAGCATAGGTGCATGAGCCAGGTGTCTGCAGCAACTTTCGCTGAACAGTAGTTTGGGAGACGCTGCTGGCAGCCCCTTGGTTCGTTTGGGCGATCATTTGCTCAACGGTAGCACGTCTGTTCACCCAAACGCATCTCAGCAGCCGTCGTCCCCCCTCTGTCATCTATGACTTTTGGTGCCCTACATTTGCCTCATCGCTAATTTTGGACAGTCACATTTTGCCATGCATGGTATAATTTTATCACGGTGGCATGCGAACAGTTTACAAATTTAGCCTTTTCGAAAATGCTACCACCCTTGGCCTGAAAGCCAATGATCATGCCCTTTTGGACGTCGATTAATTCACTCCATTTTTGTATTAAAACAACGAATACAATGTTTTCCGACGCCCCCACACACCTTTCTTATACGCTCAACTTCACTGTTCTGCCACCTGCCATCTGTGATTGGTTATTTAGTCAAAAGTACGTGGTGGTAACATTAATATCACTGGACTTTGTATAATCGAGTGGATTCAAATGTGGGTTTCTGGAAAACCAATCTTTGTGTTCTTTGAAGTTCAATGCATTTTTTTCAACTAACGATAGGTAAAAAGTTAAATAGTTTCCATTGAATAGGTTTACTAATGGCTCTAAGATAATGTTTTGATAATTTCTTGCCATGGTTTTCACTCCTCTCTCTCAGAAATGAATCTCTGAGATGTACACAAAATTGTTACGTTGTAGTTCATGTTCATAAGAAATTGAACTATGAACATTATTTTAGTCTCAATACAAACATTTCTCTACATAACTTACTTTAATTATTCTAATCAATTGTTTCTAAATTAGTCTATGTACAAATTAAAAAAATAAGAAATGCAATAAAATATGCTTTTATTATATTAAATATAGTTGATACAAATGGTGTTAAATAAAAGGATTATATGCATTTAAGTTTTTATTATATTTTTCCTATGCCAATATGTGTATATGTCTTTTTCAGATGGTGCTATCAATTGTGAGTCTTTCAGAAGCCTTACTGTTAGTTTATTTAGGTTATAAGGTAAATATATACTTTTATTGTTTATATATTATAAATATTTTTGTATTTTTTCAACAAACACATCTTTAAAAAGTAGTTATGAAACTCTCAATTAATCAGAATGAATCATAAGAACGAATTTCAAATCCTTAGAAATTAAATACAAGAAGGCAAAATATAATTTAAGTTTCTTTTTAATTTATTTCAATTTGATAGCTGAATAAAAGGATAGAAAAAGAGAGAAGAAATCGGATAAATGAAAAAAAAGTTCATACTTTCAAAAAAAATTATAATTAATAACAACTAATTAATAACGAAAATTTCTCTTCATTCATCTTTTGAAAGATTTCGTTAATAAACTGATAATAATAAATACAATTGTTTAAGGATTTAAATATTTTTCTAGAAATGGAATCTTTTAATAAATTTTTCAGAATTGATAAAAATTTGAGTGTAAAGTTTGAGTGTAGATTAAATTTGATATAAGATAGACATGGGCAATTGTTTGGCTTGGGGGCCACATATGGAAGGAGCATACTTAAAGATGGCTCCTTTTAAACTCATTACATTTATTAGTTTACCTCATTTCTGAAAAAAATACTAATCCTATCGTAAAAATTAATAAATATAAGTTAAATAAAATTGTGGCAGTTTTATTTAATCTGTTAAATAAGCTCATTTCATATAATCTATATCAGCAACCGCATTTAATTTTTGAATGAGCCTAATGATACAAATGTATCATATCTCACTGATCTACCATTTTTTTTTTGTGTGTGATATTCAAAGTAGACTGATTGTTAAAAATCTCACACATTACAGCATGCAGTTTGCTGTCAGCCAACTTTCATCTGTATTTACTCTTGTTGATCTTCATGCTGGAAATTTTTAACTCACAAATACATGATGACCTAAATATAGAGAAATTTTCTGGCTATTTGGTTTTCTGGCTGTTTTGGCAAGCCGCAAAAAAACTATTCATTGTGGTTCTATTTGTGCAACCCTGAAATAATTAATTCCGGTATTTACATATTGTCGCAACCTATTGGTGACATTATATGAAACAAAATACATGATTGCCCATTCAGCTCATACGACACATGCGAAATTAGGATTGCCAACTAGGCGAGTTATCTTGAACGTTGGAGATAGTTACTATAATACATTAGTCAGCGTTTCTCAAACTGTGGGGCGCCCCCCCCCAGGAGGTGTTATAACTTAACGAGGGGGGCACAAGCATACAAAAAAGTCAAAAACAAAAGATTTTTAAAAAATTCTTTACTGAAAGTAAACAAAGTATATTCTGAGATAATAAAATATAAAACACATATATATTTACATTGATATAATATACTTAAATATATCAGTACTGCACACAGTGTATTTTATAATTAATTTAACAATACAAGTTAAAAATAAGTTTAATAATTACCAGTGACCCCATAGGCTTGTCGTACATAAACTTATACAAAAAAATTAACAAAAAATTATTGATAATTTGTACGGTTCATAATTAATCCCTTAACTGCCAATTAAAAGTTACGTGATTTGTTATCCAGTGCCACCGTTTTCCAAATAGGCTCGCGTATGTGATGTATTGAGGGGTGGAGGGAAGAAAAGGAATGAATAAGAAAATCCTCTGAAATAAATAAAACCTTCTTAAACACTGTCAAGGTCCTTTGTAGTGCATTTAAATAAAAATTTCTGAATAATTTTATAGATAGCAGTACACAGAAAGTATCGTATTTCGGAAATATGTATATATACGTCCGAAGCAAGTAGCACTTTTGCTGAGCGAGACGTTTTTTACGCCGTTGGCACTAAAGAGGTTCAAGTCGTATAGTAGCTTCAGTGTAAGAGTTTTGTATTATTGAATTTAAAACATTTTGTTACTTTATGAAGGAGGGGTGGGGGGAATCATGTTTGAATATTGGGTGGCAAATACTGAAAGTTTGAGAAGCGCTGACGTAAGTACCTTAATTCCTTATAGTAACACATTCCAAATAAATCCATCTGAGTCAGCGAGAAAATTATTCACCTCTAGCGTAAATCAATACAATGAACATCTGATCGCCGTTAATAGAATTAACTACATACTCTTAAGCCTAGTTATTCTAATATAAAAAGAGCAAATTATGTTTTTCATAACTATAAATATTTATCTGTCCAATTTTTTTAGCAAACGTTTTGAAGTCTGATGATATGCTGAATGATATTTTTTTAATAGATTGTTCAACGTGATAACGATAGAAAACATAATAGAAATGTGCAGTTCTTCTGTCACGCAATTTTCAAATTAATATTAATTTGCTTTTTTCGAGGCTGAATATATTGAAAAACTATTCATCACAGCAAATCATCATTAAAATTTGAAGCAACCAGCTTGTCGATAAGGAGAGAAAAAAACGATTATCGCGTGCCATCTACGCATTTTTCAAAATACAATATTTTACTTTAAAAACTTTTGACGTTTTTAAAGAATTCAACAAAATATATACACAGAATGCATTTTCACTATAAAACTTTTTAATATATCTTTTGAAGAAATCGTAAATTTTTTTAAAATATCACATTAAACAAGAAATATTATGATAAACAATGGCTTATGTATATTTTATCCAAAATTATTTCAGAAAAAAAATTCCTTTTAGCGAATATGTCTTCCTTTTGTCTATTCACTTACGCTTTCATATTTACGAAACACAGTCGGTGGAAGTTATGCAGCGAATTTCATTACTTACTGATTTTATAATATTTTTCCTTACCATTGTTTAAGTAACGGAAACAAAGCAGATATACAGAAAAATAATTTTAAATTATTCAAACTGGGAACACCTGTTTTTGTATCTGCTATTATTCCAATGCTCTAAAACAAATTCCTTTATATTTGAATTTTGGAATAAATTTGTGTTAGAAGCATTATAAATTTTAAAGTAGAAAAAGCTCAGTTGAATAAAAGGCAGTATTGTTATCTTTAGGGAAAAAAGGAATTTATTTGCTAAGAATGATTAAGGGGAAGACTTCTTTCCCTTTTATAGAGCGATTAAAATATATCAATAAAGTTTGAGCGGAAAATCCGTGTCTCATGTAGATGTATCCATGTAATTTAACCAGTTCGGTGTTAAATGGCTCAACTAAAATTTTATCAGCAACAATCAAAGATAATCCAAACAAAAATTTCTGAAAAATACAACACTTAAGCTGAATTATTTGTAAAACCCACTTAAGTTTCAAAAATGAATAAATGTAAGTTCACATAGATTTTACAAGGAAATTATTTTATACACGCAACTTCTCGAAAAAACCTAAAACGAAATGTAATAAAATCATATGCTTGTAGGTTCTAATGAGAGTTTATTTTTGAGGTGTGTATCAAACTGTAATAAATTTAAAATGCCCCTGTATTTTCAAAATTTATTTTCGAATATAATTTTTTTTTACAATTCTAAAAATGTTCTTTTTAAGTATTTTAAAGCGAATTCGAAACAAAACTAAGATTATGGAATGATCCAGAAAAGAGACCTGTCGTGTATTTATGTAGTACTCTAAAAACAATATGAAGGCAGTTGACGATTGACCTCGTGATTTTAAACCATGGTGAAGTGATGAGGACGAAGTCTGAGCTGGCCCCTCACTCTCTTAACTTCCACGGCCTACCAACGTGAGGACATTGAGCCTTGACAGGTTTAATGAGCAACAGACCATTTGCATGGTGAGTCTTCAATGGCATACGGAGTCAAATTCAAGATTCAACAACATAGGCTAAGAGTTCGTGTCCGGGACCACTGGTTTCCGAGGCCTCTCCCGAAAAGAGAATATCGAAGAACTATTCAAAGACTGGTTCTAAGTTATCTAATTGCTAGAAGGTGAAATGGACAACAATAAGAGTTATAAAGAACACAGTTTAATGCAGAATTTTGCTGGAAGATTTATTGTTTTTTAAAACTCTTTTATAAGCTTCACTTGTATGTAACGGAATATTGGAACTCAATTTTTACCCACTTTAAGAGATCAGATTCATTCGAAATTTTGCTCACTTGTCCAGGACCGATATGACAGTACAATAATTTAAAAATTTATTCCATTGTCCTGATCAGGATCAGCGACTTCCCATTTTCAGATCCCATTTTTAGATTTGACGACTAACTCCAGATATGGCGACTAATTTTATATTTGGCGACTAAAAGATAAAGTTACATCTTAGTTCGATTAACTATAAAAAATGTTTTTTAGTTTTTTAAACTATAATTTATTATTTCATCTAATAATTTCAAATAAATAATATTTATGCATTGAAAACAGTATGAAAAAAATATTTATAACAAAGGCTGTTTTCGCCATATGCACAAGATCATGAACTTAACGCGGTGCACATTTTCGGACAGAAAAAATGCCTCAGTTTTTATAAAAAGTTGTGACATTGTATAACTCATAAATTTTTTTATAATATAGTCTTTTTAAAATTTCAAAATATTCCATAAATAATTAGTTTTTTCCTTTAACATGTAAAGAGATAGCTCATTTAGCATTGTGTTTTAAGAGAAAAAATGCGAAGCATATTTTGTAAAAGAAAAAAATGTGTCAACTCGGATAAAAATGAGTAGTATGATAAAATAAAGTGATTTTCTGCAAGATAGTGAATCCAAAATATAATATTAATGTGTTTGAGTACTTTTATATCTGAAAAAATATTCCGAATTTTGTTCATATTCTTTAACATTAGCTGAAACAGCCTACGAGGTTTCCCAACCCCAAATAGAATAATGAGACTTGCAGCTAAAGTCACCAAAAACTTTAGGATTTTTGATATATTTTTCTGCATGAAATAACTTGTTCCCTATTAATAATACTAAAAATATTCTAATTGTTTATTTAGATTCCTAAAGGAGTATCGATGAAATCTAAAGGATATTAAGGATGTACTTCATCGACTATTATTCCAAGATTTAATAACATAATTAATCCTTCATCCTTAAGCACATCCTTCCTATTGATACTTGAATCGTGCACATATTGTTGTGAATAAAGGGATTGATCTCAGAAGTGAACTCAAAATGACTACATTTAAAAAACAGATTATAGTTTATATATAACTTACCGTGTAATTATAATATATAATGTTTTATTCTTAATTTTTTAATTGAAATTCTGTATCATTGTATTCGAAGTAAAAACTTATTGCTGTTATACTCGTATAACACATCACTCTCAATATATATATATATATATATATATATATATAAGCCCGGGCTAACCAATAAAATTAAAACTTTCAGGCAAAATTGAATTTTATTTATCAAGATATTCCCCTTCAAGAGTGATACATTCATTCCAGTGATCTTTTAATATTTTTAATACCTTTTTTGTAGAACGATTTGTTTTTGCTCTCAAAATAGACTTAAACTTCGGCAATCACTTCTTCATTTGAGCTAAACATCTTTCCTTGGAGCATTCTTTTTAGGTCTTCAAACAACTAGTGGTCGCTTGGGGCCAAATCTGGACTGTATGGTGGGTGGGAAAGTAATTCGAAGTGCAATTCGTTTAATTTGACCATCCTTTTCTTAGACATGTGGCATGGAGCATTGTCTTGGTGAAACAGCAATTTTTTTCTTTTGCATTTGAGGACGTTTTTCCTTAGTAAAATTCATTACTTAGTAAGCCATTAGTAATATTCATTACTAATGGCTTCTCCTTTGTCAAGGTAGTCAGTTAAAAAATTCCATGTGCATCCCAAAATACAAAAGCACATAACCTTGCCAGCGGATTGGTCGCTTTGGATAGCTTTCACCAATTGCTGTCCACTCAGCTGACGATCTTTTTTATTCAAATGTGTAGTAATGGATCCATATTTCTTCCTTTGTCACATATCTACTTAAAAAAACATATGTATTTTGCTTAAACAGTTCCAAACAGTGTTGCGAATCGTCGATGTGTTGTTGTTTTTGATCGACAGTGAGCAAATATATATATATATATATATATACAGCACCCACTTTGAACACAGCTTTCGTATTGTCAAATGATCATGCAAAATAGTGAATACACTGCGTTTTTATATCTTCAAATACTCTGCTATCTCACACAACTTCAATTTCTGATCGGCTAACACGATTTTATAGACATTTTTTATGTTTTCCGGAACAACTGCAGAATTTGGGCGACCTGAGAGTTCAGTGTCCTTTGTGTCTGTGTGACCAAGTTTTCAGTCTTAACCATTGTTGGCGATGGGAAAGAGTCCGGATAATCATTATCTGGTCACTGTTTTGCTTGAATAGTGTTTCTTCCCATCAAAAGATAACGCTTAACCAACACATGAAATTCTTTTTCATCCAGTTTTCTGAACAAACAAAAGTTTTCTCTAAAACCACTGTAACTTTTAAACTAAAAAAGATATTATCATGAAATTTTGTGTGTGGCACATGTTTGAAAGTTAGTACTACCAGATTACGTTTAGGAAAATTGGAAGGTATCCCCATTTATATGTGAGGCCCAGGACTTATATTGAATGATGTGTTATTACTGTAAAACAATATCATACTACAAATAAAACACACATAGAAGTAACCCAGCGTGTGTAAATTGCGCAATGCTTATGGGGTCACACAAAATTTTTGAACAAAATGTAGAGTCGCCACCCTGAAAAATTTAAGAACCCTGATATATAACTTGAATTCCCGTATGTATATATATATATATATATATTGTAAATATTAGTAAAGAATTGATAACAAAAGTTATTCGTAACCCAGGGTTCCAGATTTATAAAAATCAATATATTCCGTAATGGTTGGAATATCTACAAATGACGTGAATTTCCATTGTCCGTCACCAATAGTTAAAAAATAAATGATCGGAGAGAGTTCACGTCTCCAATCTTCATAGTATTAAAAGTAAACTAATGTGTATACTTTCAACCGCATTTGAAGCAGAGATTGTATCTTTACATCGCTAAGCAAACATGATATTAATCAATGTGATTGATTTGAAGAATTCATTGTTTTTTTTTTTTTTTTTCATTTTTTACATCAATGTCTCAAAGAAAATTTTTTATTGACATTTTATTTTATTTTAATTTAGTTTCTTTTTTTAATATAAGTGTTTTAAGTTTAACCGACTTATGCTAATAGATGAAATTTTCTGCTTTTACTCGTATATGTTTCAGTATTTCAAGAGGTTAGTTGTAGCATGCGCGTGTATAGTGTGTGTGTGTGTGAAGACGGTTAAATACACGGTCAAATCATATATGAAATATATGATTCAATATAATTTTATTACTTAAAAGTATATGTTTTTTAAATTGCCTTATATTTTTTTAAAGTTTTAATCGATTGAATGCGATTTTTTTAATTCCTACTATTAGTTCACATTATCCCTATATATATATATATATATATATATATATATATATAGTACCATAAAATGAAAAAATACATAGTATAATAAAATAGACAATACTAAATTTTACCACGAGAAATGTAACTATAAAAAATGGTGGGAAAGTATATTGTACAAGAATTAAATAAGCGTATGTATAGCAGGAAACAGAGTTAGAACTTTAAAATGAAAGAAACCAAAAAAGTCAATGGACTAAAATGGAGACCTATTATGATTTCTAAAGCTGTTGCTGAATTAGGACTAGCAAAATTAGGATTAAGTATACTTTACGGATCCAACCTTCCCCGTACAGCAGAAATTTTCGACATAATAGCAAAACAGAGCCATATTGAAAAGTTAGGCCTAAAACTAACCACGTGTAATTTGCAACAGACAGAAAAATGAAATAAAATAAAAAGAAATTATGAAAGAAATTTATTCTTATAACGAGATGAAAATAAAAAATAATTTTGAAAACGAAAAACAAAGCAAAAACTTACATGAAAAAATGCAAACCACAAGAGAAAAAAATTACCAGCATACTGTCAAGCAACAACGCCAAAGGACGTGTTAAACTTGGTTAAACCAGAATCAAAAATTAGTGGTGCTACCAAGATAGTTTTATTGTAGTTTTACTAAGCAAACAAAAACATATTGAAATTCTTGTACAAATTTTCAATCGTTAATAAAATACTTTTTATTCATCCCCTCAAGCTCAAACACATTTTCTTAAACTTGTAGTGGATGACACTTGATGTTAATACAGTTTTTTCTAATATTAATTCATTAATATTCGAATATTCTATTAATGAATAAATAGTAACAAACAAAAATAATATTCCAACACCATATATAGGAAGGGAAAACGTTCGTTGTGTCCTTTTGTAGCGCAATGGATAGCACGTTGGACTTCGAATCCAAAGGTTGTGGGTTTGAATCCAACCTGGGATAGCCTAATGCCTAAAAATGGGATTACTTTTTACTGTATTATTTTATCGGAATAATTAATTTTAGTTGGACTATATTTAGTAATAAACAAAAATAATAGTCTAACACCATTCGCAGAAAGGAAAATAAAAAATTGCAAGGAAAATCGCTTTCCACTTTACCACTTAATATTATGATTCTGTCATATGTATATACATATTTATATTAATAGTAATTATTTAATAAAAAGTAAATAAAATAAAAATTTTCTTTGTTGACCTAAGTAGGAAATGGCTTAAATATTTTTTTTTTATAGTACTTGTTCAGTTATAATTCGAATTACATAGCATCAAAATAAATGCATTACACTAAATAGATTCAAATAGCTTAACTTTCAAAGAAAATGAATCTGACATTAGTATATTTATAATTGTTTTGAAATTCATTTTTAATGCAAATATTCTTTTCTTATTCATAACGTACAATAAGAATAATTTATGCTGATCTCCAAGACACATTATTTTAAGCCTAATTGTAATTGAATACATATTCCTTTCACGCCAATTAAAATTGCCTAATCCATTGAGGGCCATTCTCAAGATAATATTTTCATAATTATTTACAATTACGGAAAATATAAACCATATATATACTATCCCGAAAGGAAACTAATCCATTGGCAAACCCTTTTAAATTACAAACTGGATTAATTTGGAATAAATTAAGAGAGCTGTATTCAAACACTTTACAATTTAGAATTGTCTTAGATCTCTCATAAATCTTCCAACAACCATGAGTGTCTATGAAGGATTTTGCTTCCAGTGTCATTCATTAAAATAACTTAGAATTAAGCAAAATGGAGAAGGATAGACATTTTCGATTTAAAGGCGTGCAAGTTTTCCAAAACAGTTAAATAACTTATTTCTCTAAGGCGATTGACTTTACTTAAATAGAATCGTTTATTTGTTAATGTAGTAACATTCATTTACACGTGATTTATGTAATTTAGTGGCGTTTAGAACTATTTTGAATTTTAACTTGTTAAGCTAATTTAAATAGTTATTAGTAGACCACACCCAAGGTCTTTGAAACTGTGTTTACTGCTACACTGCTATGTATATAATTCTATTCTATATTGTGCGAGCCCGAAGGTCACGGATGTCAGAGGGTTTGAGGGGAAAACAAACATACGATCATAAAAATAGCTACTTTAATTCTATCTTTAGCACTCTGTGAAATATGCACTTTTATAACTTAACTTTGGAGCAATATGAAATCCTAACCCCTAACCAGATACACTGAATTATTGAAGGTACTTATCTGGAGTAGAAACTCCTTGTAATATTCCTTCTGAATGCCCGATGGCTCGGTCAGCTCCAAAGTTGATTACTTCACCAATTCCTGGTGGCTTCCACGTCGACTTCGAATCTCGAGATGCGTGACCACTCAGTCACTGCTCACTTTTACTAATACTTGAATTTCACTCTTAACGATCAACGCTTGAACTTTAATTCATATATTCAACGACAGGCATTTAAATAGTAGTTACATATGCATAAAATCATGTCATCTCTACGGAAAGCGGTTTTTAAACTAAAATAACAAAAATATTTTCCCCTGGAGGATTAATAGAAGAACCCGAATAGTTCCCGTTACAATTGCAGGTATATCGATTTTGCTCTAATTAACAAATTCTCAAATAATGCGCTAGTATTGTTGAAGCATGTTATATATATAAAATAGTCCCCAAACCTTGTAAAGTTATTTTTAAATGTGTGATATGTATGATGCACACATTTCATGCTCTATTTTATCGAAAAATATAAATAACAATAAATTAATAGTTTAAAGATAGAATTACCAGATGCAATAGAATATTAATAATCTGGATTTGTAATAATTACTTAATCTTTTTTTAAAATTTTTTTAACGAAAATAACACACTCAATCCCTCAGAGTCAATTGATCAAAATATAGAACTGCATTTAAAGTATTCAATCAATTTCACTTTTTTTTTACTTATCGCATTAATTCGAATTTAAGCCGCACTTTTTTCCAATGTTAATGCTACTGAAAATCAGGTGTGGCTTAGAATCCCCAAGGCGGAAAAGTTCGCTAGCTGGAGGAAATTGAACATGAAACTGATTGCTAGAACAATTAAAGATTCTTGTATGTATTTAAAGTTTTTTAATACCAGTAAAATACATTAATTATTATTAGTTCTCATTTGAATTTTTTATTTCGTAAATACTGGATATCCATAAACCATTTTACACTATTTTTTTACTTCTTCACAAAATCGTATTGAAGAATTTGAGGTGCGGCTTAGAATTGATGGCGGCTTAGATTCGAATAAATAAAGGAGGTTGAGAAAATATGTATGATTAAGGCATAATATAACCATAATAATATATTTAAATGTACTATTTTTAATATAGTTAGTGTTTTTAAGGCTTGTTTATTATTTCTTAAGAGAAAGCTTACAAAAAAATTCTTATTTATAAGAGAAAAATAAGAAACTCTTGAAATGTGTCATTCTATTATTTTGACAAAAAAAAAAAATTATAAGTTTAAAAACGCACCATCTCGAATATGAATTTAGGGTTCAAAACTTTCTCTAAGTATATGGCTCTAAATGTTAATTAAATTTAGATTTTTAATATGGACTTGCATAATTTGTAAATAATTAACTTTTTCATGCATTTCTCTATGCTTATATTGATAATTGTAGAATGTATAAGCGATTCAAGCAAGTTAGCTGAGGGGTGTTATAGTCATGAAGCATAACCGGCATTGTTTTGTCAAATCATGCGTTCGAATTCTGGTGCCACTTAATATCCACACTGTAGAGGGGCTGATGCACATTAAATCTGTCGAGGCTTAAGTCCTCACTTAGGGGAAGTGAATGAATGGAAAGTTGGACTTACTACGATTCAAAAATATAAGGTCCGTGGACAAAGCCCACTTGTAGCTTCGAAAGACTAAGTTAAAACACAATTAATCAACGATTAAAGTTTTAAAAAATCGCATCTCAAACATATATTTTTATGTGATTACTGCTATATTTATTACAGATATACATATTTCAAGAATTTGTATAATAAGTATTTTTTTCCCATTTTTATCAGATTTGTTTTCTCAATTTTTCTCACCCCCCCCCCCACTCTCTTTTGTTGTTGTTGATAAGGTTTCACATTGAGGAGCTGTTTGTATACTTCAGTTGATTATTTCTTTTTCTTTTTCAGGGAAACATTTGCACCACCTCTTTTCCTTCACTTTACTTTAGAATTAGTGAACAATGTACTTTCATAGCAACAGTAAGTATTAAGAGTTTTACTCAGTTTTTAATTAAGTATTAAATAAAAGTACAAAAACTATATACATTGCGTTTATTTCCTGTTTATAATGTATTCAATTGGTTTCAAGTAATTTAAATTAATCTCTAATATATTCCTTGTATATATATTTAATGAAATTATGTCATGATATGGAACTATATTCTTTTATTTTTCAAACTTAAATTAGTTGAAAATATTACTTTATTAAGTTAATGGGCTTATAAAATTCTTAAAATTAACATGTTCTAAATCATTTAAAAAATTATTATACTAATTTATATTTCAATACAAAACAGTTAAAAACTATCTTACAGTTAATAATTTTTCAAGAAAATGATAACTGATAAAACTTAGATTATTCTAAAACTTTTGCAATACATTACATTGCTAATCGAACAAAGTATTTTTAGAGTGAATACAATTTTAATGATTTTTCTATTGTATTGGTACTAGTGGTAAATTTCTCTTTAAGAAACACATTAATAAAATTTTAAACTATTTTTTAATCTCAAAGATCTATTTTCTTGTTATATTCAAAGGCATACAATCTCTCAATGGAATAAACATGGAAAGCTATTTTTAGTGAAGCTTTTCTTTCATTTTTTGCTGGTAGTCGTGGTTACAAACGTCGTAGTTTCTGTCAGGTCATGGGTTCAAGTCCTAGTTCTACGAAAGTATCTCCCGTATCAACGAGATTTTGCAAACGTTTATTGAAATGTTCACACATTGGCAAGGAAGTTAAATTAATAGAATGAGGTGGCAGCTGATAAGTGTCTTCTCCATCATATGACTTTGGTTCAAAAATATGAGATCCTTCGCCAACAGTCTTTCAAAAGGAGGAGTTATAAAAACAATAATTCATTTTAATTATATAAATCAAAATCTGCGTTAGTTAAAAGAAAGACTCATTCAATTTTTAGCATATTAATTTAATGTTATTATTTAAATGACCTGCATTTTTAATTTTTTCGTAACTTTCTAAATATTTTAGAACTTTTT
>BMAO01028387.1:0-32720 GCA_019973975.1 Trichonephila clavata
TTATAGCATTGCAACATCAAGTAACAGAATTTATCTCTCAATTAATTCCAGAACAAAGTCAAGTTTTCCAACAAGTGTTACGCAAAATAGAATCCGGCTGTGGTGCACTCTTTTTTTCTCAAACGCCCCTGGAGGAACCGGAAAAACGTTTTGCTAAACCTATTATTAATGACCATCAGGAAAACCCAGAAGATAGCAATTCCTATGAATTCTTCTGGTATAGCCGCGACTTTACTGACCAACGGTCGTACTGCACATTCCGTTTTAAAATTATCGCTTAATCTTGCATTTGAAGATTCACTCATCTGAAATTTCAGAAAAAATAGCTCTTAAGGCAAGATGCTTCCACAAGCTTTTAGTGTGGGATGAAAGTACGATGTCTCACAAGAAAGTTATAGAAGCGTTAAATCGGACTTCTTAGGATTTACGAGATAGTACAGATTTTTATAGGAGGAATGGTAGCTTTATTATATATTGGCTAATGAGTTTTGAAAAATTCTCCCTGTAATCCAGAGAGGGTACACCGGTAGATGAAATCAGTCTCTATTAAATCATCAAGCTTATGGGCAGAAGTTGAAAAATTCAGTCTGGAAACGAATATGAGATGTAGATTTGGGACATTATACAGAGACGCAATTGAAAATCGGTAATGGATGTTTGGACGCAAATGCTGGAGGATATATTTTACTTTCAGAGAATTTTGTAATGTAGAAAAAAATTATGTAAATCTTATTGGTCAAATTTACCCGGGCTTGCATCAAAATTTAAATTCAGATCAGTGGTTGCGCGCACGATCAATATTGCCTCCTAACAATGTTATTGTCCATAAAATCAACATTGAAAATTTAAACGACGTGCGGGGGAGGGGGAATGAAAAAATATTTATCAATGGATACAATCATGGATAAACAACAAAGTACTTCATATCCCACGGAGTTCTTAAATTCACTTGAACTTTCGGGGGGTACCCTCACATAAACTTCAATTAAAACTAAATGTACCAGTTATACTTATGCAAAATCTCGATACTCCTCGACTATGTAAATGAACGAGGCTTTGTATCACAAAACTGATGCAGAATATATTTGGTGCCAATATTTTAACATATGTCATGAAAAGGGATAATGTTATCATGCCTCGAATTCCAAGTATCCCCACTGACCTACCGTTTCAATTCAAACAAATTCAATTTCCCCAGTTATACTGTTGCTATTAATAAAGCTAACATTTCAGGTAGCAGGGGTGCATTTGGAAAACCAATGTTTTCCCCATGGCCAACTATATATAGCCTGATTGGTGTGTCCAATGACCAAATCATAACACATTTGTAACTGACGGAAGAACATAAAAAATGGTATACAGTAGCATCTTAGAATAATATTCTGTTTTGAGCTCTTTTAAAGATTAATTATATATTAAACGTAGATACATTCAATTTTTAAAAATATTAATAGTTTAAATTATTGAATTTTTTTGTTAGTTAATAAATTACATTTTCAGCGTTTTTAAACAAAGCTCAATTTTAGAATTTTTAAATTTTATTGGTTCCAGTCAAGCCCAAAAAAATGTCCATATTATATTATTTACTTTCTAATGATAATGATTACGACTTTGACAGTTATTTAGAAAGAACAACGCGAGCGGAGCCGCTGGTAAAAGCTAGTACATAAATATACTAGCTAGTATATAAATAGACTAGTATATAATATACAGCTAGAAGAAAGCATCTCAGAAAGCATATACAGAAGCATCCTGCCTTAAGAGCTATTTTTTCTGAAATTTCAAATGAGTGAATCTTCAAATGCAAGATTAAGCGATAATTTTAAAACGGAATGTGCAGTATGACTGTTGATCAGTAAAAAAGCGGCTATACCAGAAGAATTCATAGGAATTGCTATCTTCTGGATTTTCCTGATGGTCATTAATAATAGGTTTAGCAAAAACGTTTCTCCGGTTCCTCCAGGGGCGTTGAGAAAAAAAGAGTGCATCACTGCCGGTTCTATTTTGCGAAACACTTCTTGGAAAACTTGACTTTGTTCTGGAGTTAATTGAGGGACAAATTCCGTTACTTGATGTTGCAATGCTATAAAATTTTACTTTGATTCTCAAGCAATTTCATTACCGAAGCCATTTCCGTCGACACGTCTAGGAATAATCATTCCAAAATTATGTAGCTTCTTCCCAACCATTCTGAAAACCTTTCTTGCTTTTCGTTATGGATGTGTTCGTTGAAAGGCATATTTGCTTGTACTTGCTGCAATCGTCACAAAATATATTCCACCATGTAGTCTTTGTACTTATTCCAAAAGGCTTGAGGATTAGAAAGACCGAAGATGAAATAAGTATTGCGTAAAGCTCCCTAATTTTATTCAGCGAGTGACATTGTATGGTTTCCTCCATAGTAATATCTAGTATATATACAAAGTAATACTTCCGTGTAAAATATCTAGGTTCAGTATAAGTGGAACATTTTGTGCAAAATAGGAATGTTGTATATTTAGGTTTAAAAAAATTCAAAGTAATCCATTTTCGATAAACCAAAACTTTTTATGAAACTGTCAATTAATATTTCCATAGAATTTTCAATATCACGCGCGAAAATCGCTAAAACTTTATTTCGTTTTCCTCTTTAAAAAGTGGGAGAAAATTTTCATTAAAATACCTGGGATTTTCGGAATAGAGAACTTCTTAGCCAACTTGGCAATATTTCGCCAAGTTTGAGTTTGACATTAAACAAACGTAACGTAATAAACGTTAGAAGTTTAATAAAAAACCATTTAAAAAATTGCTTTTTGTAAAGATGCTAAATTACAATATGTTTATGTTATTTGTTACAAATGTGAGAACATTTTTATTAGAATTTCCATTATTGACCAAATGCATAATCTAGCGCCAACTTGGCGGGGATAAGGCAACATCCCACGGTTTAATCCGCATAGATTCCATTCCTTTTGTTATATGGAGATTAAATATAACTTATGTTACTCGCTGATAATGTAGCTTTCCAATGGTGAAAGAATTTTTAAAATCGAACCAGCCATTTCCGAGATTAGCCGGAACAAACAGAAAGACCAACAGACAGACAGACAAAAATTTTAAAAATTGATTTTTTGATATAAGTACCGTATATACCTTTAAATTCATTTAGTAAAAAGCTGCTAATTTGAAATTACAAACAGACACTTCAATTTTATTTATTTGTATAGATGAGAGGAGAGTGAGCTAATAGTAGGAATTGAAAAAAATAGTTTTATAAGTTTAAAGTTTTATAATAGGTATTTAATTCACCAAAGAAAATAAAGTATCTCCAGAAAAGAAAGATTGTGTTAGGATAAATTAATGAGATATTTTTTAATTGTGTAATTCATTTGACACCGTACTAAAAAATTATGTTGATAAAAATGCCAGAATTAAAAATTTCTGCTAGAAGCAGAAGACCCATGCAAGATTATTTTATTCCCCTGATATAGATAACTTTGAAATCAATATTATTAGAGGGCAGAAAAGGATTTTGCACTCTAGTGTGCGGAAAATGATTATGATTTTATAAAATTTGTATCTGTTATTTCAACACAACTTGAAATTATCTATAATTCACGAACACTTATACCTGTCAGGATATTGCGATGTGCATTTTATTGTTTTTTAAGTCGGCCATTTGGGAATCAATCATTTGGAACGTATAATCCAATAACAAAGGAATTGAAGTTATGGAACTTTTCAATTTTCACCTGATTTATTGATTTTGAATATAGTGAGCGAAAAATGAATGTTAATTGTAATAATATTATTCAAATTTTTAATAATTTAAATTTAAAAAAAGAAAATATATATAACTTTTAATAATTACTAAATTAATTAAATTTATTTTATATTTCAGTAGAAAAATTCAAATTCGTTGTCTTCATTTAGCAATCAAAGTCTCAACTAGAAAACACGGGAAGAAGCAAAACTTAATCGAATTCCGTACAACACGAACCTTAAAATAAATTTCCTTTTAACTTTATAAATAAGATATGTTTAGATATGTATAAGGCTCTTTATCTTCAAAATAATGAAATTAAATTTTGAATAGTTGATACTATAGAATCGCATACACGCGTAACGTGAAAAATGCTATGGAACGAATACTCAATCCGTACTTCAAACTCGAATATGTAAAAGGACAACTGTGTATTTTACACAAAAAATGGATTCATTATATTTTTATTTTTGAAATAACGTTTTACGTAATGTTTAAAAATTTACAAAATAGATAATCAAACATTGGGATGAATTTTTCAGCGATTGAAAACATTGCCTATACTAAAAAATTATTTAAATATATCTGCGAACATTTAATAATATATCTTAAGAAATTTTTAAAAATATATGTAAAGAATAACAACTAGGCTCAAAGCTCTCTTTTCATTCTTTTTCCTTTGGGATTTCAAAATATTTTGCACAGTAATATTTCATTCCAAAGTAGGAATATTTGTAAGCGTTTCATTATATATGTGTATATCTCTATACATATATCTATATTTTATTCCTGTTTCTCTCTCTTTGTCCCTCTCTCTCTATATATATTAACGTTTAATATCTTATCTCATATCTACTGAAGGTTAAATATTATTTGATATTGAAAATTTGCATAAGCGCCGCTTGAATACAAATTCCATAATAATGCTTTTAATTTAATAAGTATCTTTACATACATTTCATATTTTAGAATTTTTACTTATATGAAAAAACTACAATGCAGTTTAACCTTGACTGTTTCAAGAAATAAAGCGGAAAAAATTTTTTATTTAAAGATCACATATAAATATTTTTTTTTAAAAAAAAATAATGTATTCTTATTGTAATTTTCGCACTAGTTAAATTATTAAAAAGTTTCGTAGCATTAGTCATTAGAAAAAATTAAAAATCATTAAAGGGAGGTGGGGAGGGGAGAAATGAAATCAGAACTCCAAGTCTGAGAACTAATAATTTAAAGATATTTTGTAATATGAGTGGGTTTGCGATAAAGAGATTAACAATAATTTATTGATGGAAAAACGTACAATCGCGCGCGCGACAGAAATATTAAGTGCTTTTGTGTTTTGAGATTTGATTTGAGACAAGGTTTGTAATAGAGAAAGAGATCCAGTTTTTTAAAACTTATATAAGGTATTAAAATTATTGTCTTAAAGAACAGTTTTCAATGTATTGATATTCTTGTCTAGAGCTCTTCTTTTCTAAACAGATTTTTTCTTTTATTTAACTTTTTTTATAACTCAAGATTCGATATGAAAAATTTGATTCACCTAAAAATTGAATCCCTACCTTTTGAAATATGGTGGTTGACATATAATGATTTGATTTTTTTAAAAAATGCAATTATTTTTTGCAAGCAATATAGATAATTATCTTTGATTCAAATGTATAAATTCGAAAAATTATTTTCTACTTTTGTTCTCATTTCTATTAATATTATATAAATCCAAATGCAATTATTAATAGACTTATTTTTTATCAAAAATAATCTGTTTTATTTTTAAAAATAGTAAAAAATAATAATAAAGAAATATAAAAAAGTAAACTAAACTTAATATATCTTTATAAATGCATGTTAATAATGTATCATCATAAATACTTATTAATAATATATAATCAAAACTTATTAATATGTGTTCTTGAAATACATCCTAAAAATAAATAATTATGATTTCAAAGGACAAAATAGGCATTTTTAAATTTAAATACAGAATGAGGTTAACTAAATATATGACACCTTTAAAAATCGATAAGGAAGTAATCAACGATAAGAAACTGATTTCTCTTTGTCAATAAAAATGCCTTTGTGAGTTAAATGTATAATTTGGATTACGATAATTCTTTCTTAAAGTAACATATGCAAAAATATATTTTATAAAATCATTAGCGGTTTCAAAACGGATTAAATCAGAATTAGACTTGCATAATACATTTTATCCAAAAAAAATAATGTAAGCATACCAAATTAAATTTTTAGAAATTCGGGTTTAGGGAAAGTATAAACGAATACCTTTATTTTTAACGGAAACATGATTAATGATGATTCTCTCACGGAATTATAATTAATCTAATAGTTCTAAATAAACCTTATTCGATCGTGCTGGAAATATCGAAAATAGAAGCAGGATTTAAAAAAATGATACATTCGAAAATATAATTTGTCGACTGTTCGTAAATTAAGCAACTGCTTCGATTCTGCGGTCCTTCTTTCAGAACAAACTCGCTGAAGCTTTCGGGACCATAATTTAGTAGAATGTTCATGGTTCAAAGCGTCCATTTCTCTGCTGGTTACTATGGAAACTACGCAGTGGATGAGGTATCACCTGAGATAAATTCTATTCTCTGCGTTTAAGTCAATCCATCATAAAAGGGACGTACTTTTTGAAAAAAAAAAGCCTATGAAAAAGTATGTTAAATTACGTAAGATTTTTAAAAGCTACATTGTATGCATACTTGATAAATGGTTTTTCGCCGATAAATTTGCTTGTAAAGCTTCTAAAAATGGAACAGCTGTGCGTTGGCTTTTACAAAAAATTGATTCTAAATGCGTACTCAGTTTTGTATGTTTAATTTATTTTAGCATATTATTGATACAAATACCTAATGTCATGATTTTTGTTTTCCTGATGTTGATTAATACTTCTTGGAATATGTTTAGCAATAATCATGGTATTAAACATAGCAATAATTATGGTATAGAGACAGTTTTTACTATAAAAACTTTAAGCGACAACTAAATATGTTTTTTTTTTTTTAGCATTTTTTGTACACAAATTATCCGTAGTATTTTTTTTAATTAACACTATTAAAAAAATAAGATATTCAGATTTTGAGTAATACGAAACTCAGAGAGTTCGATTTGATTTTTTAAGATAAGGAATAAGATGTATTTTAATAATTTCATATTATTTGCTTTCCAGATGTGATAATATGCCCCTTTGAAAATGCCTTACTATAATACTGACATCCTAATTTCTGTTAATACTCACTTTTAAGGCTTTCATACTAAGAAATATAAAATTTTTAGTCTTAGCAAACAAAAATTGTGATGGACTTTAATACTAAATCCAGATATTTATATATATATTATACTAAATCCAAATTTCCATTTATACAATAATAAATCCAGATATTAACTTTTATATAATACTAAATTCAGACATTTGCATTTATATAATATTAAATCCAGATATTTACATTTATGTAATGGGGGAAAATATATATATTAGCCCATATCCTTTTACAAAAGAATACTTTTGAATATTTATCTTTATGAGAAATGTTTACAAGTATATAAACCACAACATGAATGGACTTTTCTATATGATAAATATTTTTTAACTCGATTACATTAACACATAAAAAAATGTTTTCATTGTTTCTTCAGGGTATTTTTATTTTGTTAAAGTTCTCCTAGTGACAGAAAAAATTTATTGTAAATTCGGTAGCTTACATAGTTCGTGTTGGAAAAAAATCACCTTAAATACATTTAGAATATTGTGAAAAAATACGGAGTTGTGATATATTCATATTTTTATCATTCTTTTGATATAATTTGAAATACTTATGCAAATAAGCTTTTTTATATGGAATATGTATTTTAATACCTAAAGAGAGAAACATTTTATAAGTTAAGTTAAAAAGTATTTTTAGAAAATGCAAGAAAGTTTTACGGGAAACTGTAAAACATTTGCAAGTAGTGTGTACATAGCACAAGTAAACAACGAAATAATTTATGAATGCATTTCTAGAACTGAAACAAAATGTAACTTACAAAGTACTGCACTGCACGGGATATAAAGCACATACTACACATTTAAGGAAACTTTTTCAAAACCCGTTTTTATATATTTTGTATACAAACGAGAGTAACTATTCTCTCACAGAAATTTAAAGCTGCAATATGAATAATAATCTTTATTCCTTTTTTACTCATATGTTTGATTTCATATTAATTATGAAATTTAATTTTAAGTAATAACATTGCTTACAAAATTTTGTGAGTTACTATTTCAATTTAATACATTAGTGGTACAATTTATTTTATTGCTCAAATAGTTTACTATTTTAAATATAATTTTGAATAAGTGGCAATTGCATTGGAATTAAATGTATAAAATGTAAATTGTATGTTTTCAAAGATCTCAATGGTCAAATTTTTGATAGCATTTAAGGTAATTTTAATACAATTTAATTATTTTTAGTATAGAAACAAGTTTCACTCTAGTGTAATAGTTAAATTTATTTGAATTATTTAATGAAGGTGGCAAATGTTTCAGTCGAATTCAACACTAGAAACAAAATATGCATTTTTTACAAAAATGTTTTAATAGGTTTTATTTATTGTTACCTGATTAAGACTTATACCATAAAGTACAATATATTCATATACTTCAAGCTTCTTTATTTAACTGAAGAATTTACTAATGTGAAATCTTTCTAAATTTGACTGTTCTTCAAGAAAAGAAATTACCAAAATTTTTTAAAGGAATGGATTAATCCAGTGTCACTTGTGTAAGGGGCCCGTGAAGGTCTCTCATTCAAATGTTAAGATTTTGCTTTTTTATGGACTCTAAAATGCCTAAGGTAAAAAACTGAAAAATGTGCAATCCCAGACACAATTTCTCCCAATGAAAAAACTCTACTAGGGCATGTATTTCGATCAAGAATATTAATTTAGTTTTTTATTGTTTCCAACAACGTAACCGTTACTACAATGTGCAGTAGAAACAAATAAAAGTGTTAAAAAAGTCTGTATAAATAGAAAAAGCCGTCTTAGAATAATTGAGAAACTTTAAATCAGTCAATCATGCAATATAAGTCAGAGAGGGGTTTCTAATATCCTAGGTGTCTGCGAAGCCTGGCTGATGCATAAAGCAAATGAAGGGGTGTTCAAAAGTTTAAGAACCGCTAGTTTAAACGGTTATGATTTTATAATATACGTACTATTATGTTCAATATTTACTTCATAAAGATATCAATACCAAAGTTAAATTTTTTTTTGAATTTGAACAAAAACGTTACAGAAAAAAAATTTATTATTTAGCGAAGTAAATATGCTTCCTATATATAGAAGCATCCAATTCCAAGTATATATGCAAGTATGTAACCCAGTTTCCCATCAAATTAGTTTTTGAATTACTATATTTCTTTTATATATTTCTTTCAAGAAATTTAATTCGAAATACTTTTAAAAAAACGAGCAATTATATAATACTTAGTTGTACCACATACATCACATATGCTTAATTTTAAATGTAAATCGTGCATGAATGGTTTTAAGGTATCCAACTAATCGCGACAACTTTTATTTTTAAAATGGAGATATGGGGATTTTTTGTGGGTTTTTGATTTGTTTAGTACATTTTAAGAAAAATATGCTAAAATTAAGAAGAGAAATATTAATTGTTATTACTAAAATGGGAAAAATTGGTAAAAATTTAGAAAAAATAATATAAACGCGGCCCATTCTGTACCAAAAGTTTATAAACCAATTTTCAATTTTTCAATTATGATGTGTTGCTATGTTATTCCTTTTTGAAATGACCTTCAGGATAAGAGATATTTTAAATTTACAAAAACTAGAGCACTTTTTGTCTTACTTATTATATTAAATTGCTTAAAAAAACAGTGATTATATTAACATGAGAAACTGTAAATTTTGTAACAAAACAGTGATTGATAAATCTGAAGATTTAAACACTTCTACTATAGACAGTACATCAGCGTTTCTCAAACTGTAGGGAGCGCCCCCCTAGGGGGCATGATGACTCCACGAGGGGGGTGCGAGCATATTGAAAAGTCGAAAACAAAAGATTTAAAAAAAATATTAATCCACTGAAAAAAAATATATTCTTACATAGTAAAAAATTAAATTAACATTTGCACTGATATAATACGCATTTAAATGTATCAGTACTGAACAATGTATTTTATAATTAATTTAACAATATTAAAAGTTAAGAACAAATTTAATAATCACGAGTGACCTCATGGGCTTGCCACACATAAAATTATATACAGAAATTAACACTTATCTTGATAATTTGTATGATTTATAAAAAATCCCTTCACTGCCGTTTAAAAGTTACGCGATTCACTTCCCAATGCATCCGTTCTCCACGTAAGCGTTGGCATGTGATATGTGTGTGTAGGGGGGGGGAGATAAAAGAAATAAACAAAGAAATCCACTAATATAAGTAAATACTTCGCAAACACTGTCAAGGTCCTTTGATTGCATTCCAAAGCCTTCGGAATAATTCGCAGTGCACAGAAAAGGACGTACTTCAGAAATACGTATATATAAGGCCCGGGGCATTTAACGCGCCAGTTTAGTGAGACGTATATATACGGCGATGTCACTTTAGAGGTCAAAGTTCTTCAGAAATACGTATATATACGCTAGTGACACTTAAAGGTTACAATCGTATTGCAGCTTTAGAGTCAAAGTATAGTATTATTGAAATGAATACATTGTTATTTGTGTATGGGAGAGGGCGCGATGAAAATTATGATTGAATATTGGGTCGCAAATATTGAAAGTTTGAGAAGCGCTGCAGTATATAGCACAAATAATTTCACAGTTAATAATTTTCAAAACTTTTTTAGCATTCGCTGGCCTCATTTGAGCATTTAAAAAAGAAACACATTTCGAGTAAAACGCCTTTTAAATTATGACTTCTTGCTTCAAGTAATGGCATCTGGTTTTACTAAAACGCTTGTAGTTTTTGTTCTAGTAAATATAAAATAATAAACTTGGTATTTTTTAAAGCTAATAAGATGGCCAACAAAAAAGAATTATAAAAAAATGGTCAATTTTTGGAGAAATTGATAGTTTTTTGGTAGTCTATAACCTTATTATGCTTTTTTTTTGTTTGATGAGCGTAAAAATATTTGACGTAAAGATGATAAAACAAATTAAGTAACATTAATTTTTAGAGAATGTGCATTATATTGAAAATAGGAAAAAGAAACTGTAAAAATTAATGAACAATAATTTGTTTAAAAAATAGCTAGAATGAATGAAACCACACAATCACACACATAGTGTAGTACAATACAATGCATAGTATACATACAATGATTACTCCTTATTTGTAGTAGACAGGATTCACACACACTTAAGTTAGATCACACACACATATTTTAAAAATTATGTTTGCAGTGTTTAAATAAAATGTTAAACAAATTGAAGATGTTAATTACAAACGTCAAAATCATTAACAACTTGAGAATATCTGGAGTGTTTGGCTGTACAAAGGGTACCAGGACATGCGTGAAAGAGTAAAACGCTAATATTAAGACTCTTTGTTTATGGGATATATCTTTTAAATTTCCAATAGAGCTTAGATTTTTTTGTGGTCTTAATGAAAGATCTTTTAATCATTCTCTGTGTGTGTAGAAATATAAAAATAATTTTTTGGTTAATTTTTTCTTCTTTGTTTAATTTAAGTTGGACACAATTTTTGAGATATCATGATACATGTTTATGTTTAGGTAACATTTTTTAAAAAGTATCTCTTAAATACGTAAACTATCTTTTGCACATATATAAAACAGTACATACAATAAAGAGTGACTGTATTTTTTTAAGTAAAATATTAGTAAGTTTCTTTAAAAAAATTATAAAAATTTGTAATTTTGAAAATTTTTATCCCCTCCCTTTTATATATAAAACTATTTTTTTAAAAATCTATGTACTACTTAGACTAAAAAATAGGTAAACTATATACACACTGGTATCCTGTATAGATGTATAATAAATTTGGAACCATATTGTTTACTAGTTTTTTTAAAATGTACCTAAAAGCAAGAAATTATGCTTTGGAGGAAAAGTGAAAAAAATAAACATTTGTAAACGTTTGCTTACAATTTTGTCAATTACTTTTTCATATTTTGTTATTTGTCAATGGACATATAAGTGCTATACATATTTAGATTCAGAAAAATATGCGACACTTTTTTATTCTAAAATTGAAAAATCGATTTTTTGAATGTGTATATGTATGGTAAAGTCTACAAGTTTTTCAAGTTTGCAAATTAATTTCGCTGAACAAAATTAAATTTAAAAAAAGGACCCCATTGAATAACATTTATTTCTCCCAAGTTTATTTCTTTTATGAAAGACTAAAGTAAGATATCGTTAAAGAAAACAAATGCCATAATTTTTTCCAAAATGCTAAAATTTTTGAGAAATTAGTAATTTTTTATTTGTTATTTTTTTTTTAAATTAAAGATTATCTAAATTATTTCATGGATTTTTGTAGGACTCACTATTCACATTTTTATTGTAATTTTCTTCATACATTTTTTAAAAAAACTTTTTGCTAGTCAAAAAAAAATAATTTAAAATGCTTCTTTTATAAAAGTTTTTAAAACCATCGTATCATAATAAAGTTATGTTTAAACTGAAATACAAGATCGCTGAAAAGTTTATTTTCAAGTGTAGCCGTTTTCTTTTTTTTTTTCTGTCTCGCAACTCGATATAAATACGAATTCAATCAAACGTCTTTCTGAAAAATTGTTTTTAATCAACGCCATGAAAGAAGATATTTCTCTTTCAGTTTCCATAGCAAAAAGAAAAATAAAATGTTCCTTGAGTACAGGAAATAGAGCTTTGCTGTGGGTAGAAGTTGCAATACCGTGTCGTACACTGGGTGAAATTAATGTGATAAAGAAAACAGGAAAGTAAATAACAGAGGAAAAGTATTGGGGAAATAACTCAGTTGCCATTTCGGGAGCTTTTTTCTTGAATTTTTGTTTTTTTTTTATAAAAGAAACACAAATTAGATTAATTTTAACCTGTCACACGTTTCCTAGTGATGGGGGTCGCGTTTCTCATCCGCATTAAACTAAGTTCTCACGAAAGTGCAGGAAATAAAACAAAGAAAAAATTGGAAAAAAATGAAAAATCTTTTGTCGGATATATTGTATTTGGAATCTTTTGGTTATAAATCTGTAGCGTATACACAAGGTGGGACAATTTAATTCCCTGACTGCGCATGCTCTAGCCCCTCGATACTCGATCTGCGGCCCACCGAGCATATTTAAATGGCCCGGTCATGATCCAGTGCTCTGAGAAATTCTTTTATTTAAGACAATGTATTAAAAAATTGGCGGGAAATTCTTTGACAATAAATGAAACATATCAATTTTGCTTCTTTGCTGTCGATGCCGTACGGTTGCGAATTGATATTCTTTTTTTTTTATTTGTAACGGTTACGGTTAGTGATAACAGACAACATTGGAGCAGCGACAATCTTATGGGTGGAACTAATTTTGAATCATCTTTCATACCTTGCAAGCAAAAAATATTCGAATGATTTGGAAGTTGACTGTTTTGTAGTGAAAAGACAAACATGTGAAACATTGGATTGTCACGAAAGTGCTATATTTAAAAATATACCAATAAACAGGAATCATTCAATGACGCATTTTCTCTTTCAAGAGATGATAAATAGGCTTTATTGAATATTCTTTGGAATGGCAACAAAGTGTTTTGTCAGTGGTAAAGTCGCAGTAGTAACAAAGACATCTTAAGAAATATGTTATATTATTGTACATTGAGAAGGAGTGTGTTTCTTAATTTTTTTTAATTTAGTCCTAGTGACAAAAATAAAAAAAATGTAAAAAATAATAAGTAAAAAACAAAACAGGAGTTGTAATATTCTGATCAATTTTCTATATTTCAAATTTTCAATGTTATATTGGTCGAAAGGCATTCCCTCTCCCCGTTTAACCTCATGCTGCAGCCTGCGTGAAATGGCTGAACATATGTATGCGGCCCAGCAGAAAAAAAGTTGAGTACCCTTCCTCTAGCCGTTAGGCTTAGTGTGAAGGAGTAAGAATGGAATATAGTTGACCTTTATCTTACCGCGGATGGTGGTATGTTATTCCCTCCCTCTATCTAGTTCAGTTTCTTTTTATCCTTGTTTGAGTAAGACCAGTGGCGTAACGTGGGGGCCCAAAGCCTGACTAACGCCGTGAACGTAGATTTTCTCAAAATTCGCTTCACATTTTTTAAAATCAGATTTTTAAGCGATTTTCCAATCAGCGATCAAACGTCATTCAGAAGCAAAACTTTCATACGCTCATTAGATATCTTTAATCCTATAGCCAAATCAAAATTTTTTTTTCATGTGCTGTAATCCAGGCGTCGAGAGATACTTTTCTTTAGTGGGTTTTCTTTTTAATCCTAAATTACTATCAAATAAAGCATAAGTCAGACGGAGAATCCGATAAAATGCTAGAAAGATACAAAAATTCAAAACTGTTATTATTACTGTATGCATTACACTAGCAGTAGGGAGGGGGGAAAGTCATGATTTACTTTTTAAGAACCATGTGTTTCAATTTCATTTAGCAAAGTCGTAAATAACGTACATCTGTTATGCTTTTTCCAAGTAAAATAGTATTACGAAACTTGGAAAAGCGTAAAGAGCATTTTAAATGAGAGCATTTGATGATAGATTTATGAGTATTCAATCAAACGAAGCATAGTAAGAAGAAAGCATAACAGAATGTATCCGTTTTTTATTTCTTTTTTCATGAAATCACTTTTGCTTCATACTAAGAACTCTCCTTATTAAAAGTTGCTGTATTTACACTAGAATGTTATCAAACTTTAGGTCAATTTCATCCCGGAATTCAGAAATTAAGATCCAGATAAGTGATACCATTTTTTTTTTCGTAAGAATTTTAAATCTAAAATTATTTTACAGTTTTCATGTCTTTCTTAGTGTTCGTTTTTATTAAGTTACCAGGTTATATATCGTTAGAGATTTCCAGTTTTAATAAATATTATAAATACTCTCTAATGTTATACATTATTTACTTCGTTTACTCAGACTCCGGTTGATTTTGTATTCAGTTAAAAGTTTAATATTAAATATTTTTACGTGTTGTATAAAGGTATATTATGTTATGGTTCGGCAATCCTTTGTATATATATATAATATACACTTGCTAAAAAAGAGTGTTCTTAAGGACGAATGAGAAAAGATGAGCTCTGAAGAAGCCACTACACTTGTTCATTCTATGCCGAAACGACTTCAGGAAGTTTTCAACATACGGGGGGTTATCCAACCAGCTATTAAATAGCTCATTATCCTTTTTAAATAATTTTTATAGTTACTACTAAAACAGTAAACGCAGACTTTTTCTATTTGATTTTTGTTGGTATTGCTACAAACCTGTCCTTATTTTCAAAGCTATGAAAGCAAACCGAGTTTACTTTTGTTGTGTTACTAGGAATAAACTAAATAAAAAATATAATTTAAAATTTTTTTTCAAATTCCGGTTTTTAAAATTTTTTTCGTCCTTTATGTAAGCAGTAGTAGTTAAACTCAGACTTTTTCTTGCAAGTATATACATATATATATATTTCCAAGATCCGGCTGGGGGCCCAAGACCTGACCTTGCGGGGGGCCCAATTATTTTCCGTTACGCCACTGAGTTAGACATTATCGTGTGGAAGCCCTTATGTGAAACAAAAAAAACTGTTTTTTTAAGCAATTTCATATAATAACTAAGATAAAGTGCTATAGTTTTTGTAAAAATTAAAATATCTCTTATCCTGAAGGTCATTTCAAAAATGAATCGCATAGCAACATATCAGAGTTGAAAAATTGAAAATTCGTTTATAAACTTTTGGTACAAAAAAAAATGGGACGCGTTTATATTATTTTTTGTGAATTTTTACCAGTTTTTTTCCATTTTAGTAATAATAATTTCTTTTTCTCTTCTTAATTTTTGCATATTTTTGTTAAAATTTACTAAACAAATCTAAAAACAATATAAAAAAATCCCTATATATCCATTTTTTAAAAAAAAATTATGGGAAGTAGTTTCAGTGGCGTAACGTACCCCCCCCTAACCCCCGTGTTGTGGGGGGAGGGCAGAGACTCTAGGGGGCCCAAGGCTTGACTAACGCTTAGTAAGTATTTGGACTTGGGGCGCAAAACCTGAGTCTACAGGGGGTCCCTTCTACTCTCCGTTACGCCACTGAGTAGTCGGATACCTTAATAATGAAAACTCGTTCCATATTAATTCTAACACACATAGAGAGATAAGTATAAATGTATATATATATATATATATATGTAATGATTCTCACAATTTCACTCTTCTTGAGAAATAGCTTCCATAGTTCACTTTGATCCAGATACCTCCAGGTCATCACGTGATACTTATTTCTTTTTATTTGCTCACTTGACCGAGAATACAACTTTAAACACAACTTTATTTCTTAAAAGAGTGCCACGTCACCAAATTTGTTCTGGGGAACTGACACAATATTGCATCTGCCACCTAATCTGATCAATTTTAAGTGCTAAAATTAAAAAGATCATGTGACTTAACAGTATTTTTGAAACTTAAAGAAGTTTCAAAAATATCATTTAGTCACATGATTTTTAAGGTATTCGAACACGTAGAAATGACCAAATCCGGTCAAGACATATTTTTGTTTTTTATTTTATTAAATAGACCTATCTTTTGGCTTTACAAAACATACTTTGTTTTGTTTCTACACTACCCAGAGGCCAAGTTACAATCAATTTTATAAATTTAGAAAAACCGGAAGTGGGTCTTTCATCTACCAGAAGTGGGCATTTAAATTGCTCAAAATCTATCATGACGAGTCCGATGACTCAAACTGTTACGAATGTATTTCTATAAAAATGCTTGAACCTGATATTTATGGTATTCTCTAGATAATGTACAAAAATATTTTATATTGTATGAATGTAATTTATGGCTTATTATTTAAATAATGGTCTCATAAAGAATGTCAGATTTCTCTAAATCAGCTCTAAAATTTTCAAATTTTAATAAAACAATTAAATTTTGGGCACATTTTCTAGATAAATGCATCTTATTTGTTTTGGTAATACTTTTATAATATAAGTTTATTACTTTTTTCTCTAACTGCTTTGAAGTTTTTAAAAAAATATTGCTAACACTTTACTTATAATTGCGATTTTTGTAAATTTCATGTAATTTGTTCTATATTGTTAGTTAAATATTAGCATTTAACTAACAATATTTTTTAGGTATTAAGTCCTAAAAAAGCATTTATTAGTTCTTAAATACGCTATTTTGTTTAAAAGTAGTATGAACGTGTTCGTATACCTTAATAATAATAAATGCTGAGAGCAATATACATTTAGAAGGAGAACGCTTTTGCACTTAATTTTGTGCGCATGCCTTCTTGTATAATGTGCCTTTCTCTAAATAGTCATCATAAATAAAAAAATAAATAAATGTGTTCAAAGCCTATCTCAAAATATTTTTGTTTACCACTATTGCTAAAATAATGCAGAAAGAGCCACGCGATCTGCACGCACGCACGCAAATCCAGTAGTAATTAACATCAATGAATTATAAGTATATTTTTACATAAGGATAGGAAATCATTTTATTGCTGAAAGTTTGTGATTAAAAGCACAGATTTAGAATATTTTGATACATATTCATGTTGAAAAAAATACGAGCTTCATATTTAAGTTGTATTTACATACGATTACACGATCAAAATATATGTAACAAAATCCTGAAGTCTAACTGTTTTAGCATATTATATACCACCAGGTTTTCCAAAAATTTCATGTTTAAAAGAAATAATTCGCCCTCTTTTTCAATACAGCTTAATTATATTACTCGCAACGCAGAGCCTTGAGGCAGAAACTATCGGAAACTTTTGTTTTCTTTACCTATTAGAGGGAAGTACTATTCGATAATTAAATAAAAATAAATTTTCTGTCCCCTGGAGTCTTATTTCTGATTAATTCACTATAATTGAGTGTCATCAGAAATCAATATCGCTAATCACTAATATCTAATACTGATGTAGTAAATTTTTGTAACTAATTACCGGAAAGTTGGAATAAGTTACAGCCCTTTGTTATTGGGAAATCATAGTTATTTTATTTCACAGTAAATCTACAACAAAGTTATGGAAAAGTTCCAGTTTGTAGTATCTGAAGGTTTTGAAACATTATTGTACATTTGGAAGAAATATTTGGGATTAAATCTGAAATGGGAGATTTCTTTCCTTTTTGGGATTTCTAATTATTATTCAAGTTGTATGTTATATATTCATATTTAACCCGGGAAAGGTCGCGTGGGGTACAGAGTCACCCCAGGTTCACGAAATATTTAATTCTAGAAAATCGTTTGTTTGTTACTAATGAACTTGGCAGTATTTCCCAAAACTACAGTTTTCATGGGAACTAAAATGTATTTGCCACATATCTCCCTATTTTTTGACAGTGGTATTTTTTTAAAAAATTTTAAAATACTTGGTGAATTTGAGTTTTCCGCGTGTAGTAAATTTGAGAAAAGTGATGTACATGAAATTTTTGAGACGAAAGGAAGATTTTCAACTGCCACCTAAAGATTTTCATTAAATAAATATGATGCCACAAAGTCTACCACAAGAAACATTGCACACTGACAAAAAGAAACAAGCAAGAAAAAGTTCCACATGTTATTTGTCGATCCTCAAAGGACAATAAAACTACAGTAACTTGAACAAGATATGAGAGTTTTGTTTGCGAATATCATTCTTGTAATGTTAGTGAAAAGTGTTTGTGTTTTGACATTTATTAAAGTTACATTTGAAACATTTTAGTTCATTTGATTAGATTTTTCCTCAAATTATCAAAGAAAAATTTTAAAGTCTTTAAAAGTAGGGTTCAGTATACATTCTCTTAATTAAATTATCCACTGTAATTATGATTTTTATCGTGCAGAATAAAAATAACTATAAAAAAACTATTGGGTTTGCCACGACCTGGAGGTCGCGGGTGTGGGAGGTTTCTTGGAAAAAGCATACACGATATTAGAATAGCTAATTTTATTCAACTCTTAACACTTTACGAAATGCACTTTAATAACTAAGGAGTTTTAAGAAATCTTATCCCGAATTTATATGACTAAATTATGCAAGTACTTCTCTGGCTTAAATCTCTTGTATGATTCGGCTTGCAGCCTGCTAGCTCGTTCAACTGTAATGTTACTGCCTTCCCCTATTCCAGTGGATTCTCCTTCTCTTATTAATCTTAAGATGAGCCACCACCAGTCGATGTCTAATAACTCTTAGAAATCAGCTTACAAACAACGCTTAACCGTTTCCCCGATTACTCAATCACTAGCATTTAAAAAGAGGCATTTGTATAAATCAAGTCATCTCTACGGAAAGCGGTTTTTAAATTAATATCTCATTTAAAGAATATATTCCCCAAGAAGATTAGTAGAAGCCCGAATAGAACCCGTTGCAGGTTGACTCCGTCACTAACGTTAGTACGGATTGCGCGACTTATCCCCGATCAAATAAGTCATCGGCATATTTAACACGACCCAATTCCATATATTATTGACTGTATCCTTAAATTTCAAAAAACTAAAAACGCAACTGCTTAAGTTTTTGAGTGAATTATATATATATAAAATTTAAAAAATGTTTTTTGTGAATTATATTTGTGAGTGCAATTCAGTAAAGAAAGAACAAATCATATATAATGAAGCGTATTATTACTGCTCATGTAATATTGAGCAACGTAACGCTGCCTGCAAATTAAAGTGGAAAATTGATGTTTTATAATAAACTATATGGAAAAAAAGAAGGAAACGATTATTACTGGGTGATTTTTTTAGACTGACACTATTCAGTGTCACCTGTAGTTCTATCTCACAACCGCAATGACACCAAACTTGGTATGGGACTAATGATGTCATGGGAAGAAAAATTCCGTGAAAAAGATCTTAGTTCCACCGATAGAAGTATTTATGTCGCGGTTGCAACATTAGAATAAAACATGGGTATGGAAAAAAATCACAAAATTTCTTTCATATGCGACAACCACGACAGTTATTTGGTCTATAAAAACACGTAGACAGATCTAAACAATAGTACTTCCTGCTGAAACAAGGCACCTTAAGGGAATATACAACTTGCATTACCAGAACGCTCATTATTGGTAAAACTGTATTATCTAAAGTTTCCACAGCTCCTCCTGAGCTTCAAACTTCGTAAGGGGGCTTTGCCATTTAAGGGTACCAGTATATGCTGAAAGAGTAAAATACTAACATTAAGATTCTTTGTTAATGGGAGATATATCTTTAAAAATCTCCAATAGAGCTTATATTTTTTATGTTCTTAATAAATATATTTTAATCATTCTGTAGAAATACAAAAGTAAGTTTGTATATAATTTTTTTCTATTTAATTTTAGTCGGACATAATTTTTGAGATCTCATGATACATACTTACGTTTAGATACCCTTTTTCAAAATTTTTTTCTTAAATATGTAAAATATTTTTTGCACATGTATAAAACAATACACAAAATATAGTGGACCTATTTTTTTAGTAAAATATTACTATAGATTCTTTAAAATAATTATAAAACGTTGTAATTGTGAAAATGTTTATTTGTTTTCATTTCTTTTTACATAAAAATATTTTTAAGAACTATATACTACTAACACTAAAAAAAATTAGGTTCACTATATGCACACGTATCCTGTAGAGGAGTATAAAAAATTTGGAACCATCAAATGCAATTGTTTTTTTAAAAGTGTACCTCAATGCAAAAACTTATGCTTTGGAAAAAAAGTGAAAAACTGAAAGTATGAATGTTTTCACATTTGATTTCACGTTTTACAAAATTGATTAGTATTTCCCTTCCTATTTTATGTACCTCATATAATAATATTTTAAACATTCTCTAGAATCACAAAAGTAATCTTAAATTCAAAAGTTTTTTTCTCTCCTTTGTTATAGCAGAACGGGAGCATAATTTTATCAAATATATTTTTATTTAGGTACCATTTTTTATAAAATCATTTCTAGAATATACAAAATATTTTACATGATATATAAAACAATGAAAGAAATAAAGTCAAATAGATTTTAGATAAAATAATTCTATAATATCTCTGAAAAACAATAAAATTTTTAAATTTTGAAAATCTCGAATGTTTTTTATTTAAACTAGTTTTTTTAAAAAAAGATATTAAAAAGAGATATTATTGTTTTTTTCTAGTAAAATCAAATAAATGGTTTACATACATTAAACACTAGAGGAATTACCTTTAAAAAGAGTAAAAAAAGGCGTGGTTGTATGTTTACATTTTTATCAATTTTTAAGGTTATTTTATTAACGAACATATAAGTGTTATACATTTTTAAATTCAGAAAAATGTGCAATATTTTTCAATACTAAAATTGAAAAATCGATTTTTTGAATATATATGATGTTCTGATACACAGCTTTGAAAGGACTGATTAAGAAGTTTAAACAAATAGAGTCATTGACAATTTGCCCAGGCAGAGGAGGTAAGCGTGTGTCAGAACAGGTGATAACAGATGTTGCAACTGTAAACGCCGACGGATCGCAGGGAACTATTGTTAGCTTACATGTGGACAGCAGTGTGGAATATTCCTCATGACACATTGCGTACGGCCATAGGAATTATTATGCATAGAATGCTAAAATGCTGGAATCTCTGAGAACGGTGGTCGTATTCAATGAGGTCGAATTCCTCGCAGGGGAAATAGATGTAGAGAATAACACTTACCTGTTCATAGTTATTTTATATGTGTCATTACATTGCTTTCTTTTTTGTAATACTTTTTTTTTGCTTTGTACAGTACTATAAGTACCCTTATCGGCAATTTTTTGAAGTAATTGTTTTACAGGATCCTACTTTCTGTTTGGTTATTTGTCACCATACCGTTGGGTGAAATTTCCATTCTTAAATCAAGTTACAGGTGGCTCAGAATAGTGTCACTGAAAAAAAAAACCCACTTTGTATCTGATGTTGTGAGTTTTGATTGTATAAGTTCATTATTAACATACTGTGTATTACAATTCAACCACATTTATAAAACGATCCATTTCAAATTTTAAGAACACAAGAATAAATCTTATTCTTCCAAGTATATAAATAAGTAATTTATTTTATAAATTCCTGATTTATAAAACGGCACTTGATAGTTTGAAATAAGAGCGAATAGTTTCCCTTTGCAATTTAATTTATTAGCTGCTTGAAAACAAAATATATAGGGTGCTGATTAGCTCAAATTTAAAATATGACAGCTTGGTTAATCCCTTAAGCGGTCAATTTTTTTGCCAAATTGTTCCAAAAAAAATTGAATTATTTATTGCATATAACTAAGCATAATACTGAATAGAATACGAAAATGGAAATATTTTATTTTAGTTTTCAATTTAAAGGTTTCATGCTATTTTATTTATTTATTTATATATATATTTTTTTTAGTTTTGGAACACTAAAAACCCTAAATGTTTGCTTTTTATAAGTATACTCCGCAGGCTATGAAGAATGTTTCATATATCTTAAAAGAATTGCTCTCATACTCAAAAAATCATGTTTATACCTTTTTTTCAAACGGTTGAGGATTGTATATGTGCATGAGCACATTTACATGCACACACAATTTGAAGTATGGTTAACATACTCAGTTGTCCATTGCAATGGAGGCAGAGACAATATCGTTTTTTTTAAATTTATCATTTTCATTTATTCTCAATCAACAAAGCCCACATTACCTCGCCAATCCCTGTTCCTTATCGAATATTCTCAAGAATCTAAATACTTGCCTTCAATGAAACATTCACGCCATTACGCAAGGAAAATCCCGGATGAGAAGCATTTCTATATCATGGACAAACTGCATCCCTTAAAAATATCAGCACTAATAATCTCACTATATTGAATCAAAAGTACATGCAAATCAAAGACAGAAAGAAGAAAATATCAGTGCCCGTACAGCGTATGGGCTAACTGGTAGTGGCTAGTTTTCGGTATCCCGTGCTGAGTAAGGGTAAACAGTTAAGGGGTAATAATGCAGGGATATATTCAAAACAAATTATAACAAACATAAATTTAAAATCAACTTTTTTAATTATTGGAAACAAAAATAGAACTTTTAATATGTTTCAAGTGCTTTATACAATATCCATAAATACAAGAATTTATACTGTCATTCACAATTCAATGAAATGTATATGATTAAAAACCTCTCTTTTTACTTATTTACTTGCTCAAATATAAATTAATTAAATCTTTAATCGTTTTTCTGAAATGGATCAACTGTTAAAATGAAAATATTAGAATAATTTAGAACACATTTTTCTTTGAATACGAATGCAGAAACCATCTATTAAACAATCAATTTTCCACTGAATATGCAAAGAAAAACGATGTAAATGCGAGCAGAATTGTTTTGCTGTCCAAATTCAGCGAGGAAGAATAATATCTTTCTTATAAAACTTCGATCAATAATATCACAGAGAAATAAAATTTTGAAAAACTTTTATACTTTGGTTTTGATGAACAGTTTTTTTTTAAAGCAACTGTTCCCATATTTCAAAAATATTCAATTACCGATTGAATAAAAAACTGTAAGATAAAGATAAATCGTATGTTACAGGAGTGTATAATTTTTTTTATTTAAATAAGCAGGAACAGATGATGATTTTTCTGG
Organism: Trichonephila clavata; assembly: GCA_019973975.1. NCBI lineage: Eukaryota > Metazoa > Arthropoda > Arachnida > Araneae > Nephilidae > Trichonephila > Trichonephila clavata. The sequence continues at coordinate 23,534 of BMAO01028387.1, forward strand.
TTCAGCATGAATGAACATTGCGATTTTAAGTTATTTATAACAAAAATTATCTTAATCCTTTCCTGTCATGTTATAGCTTGTACCGTGAAAACTTGAGTCGCGAAAAAATATAAAAGATAAACGTTTCCATTTACGACTGAATCCACCTTGACAGGACAGAATTATTGATAAAAAATGTTTCTTCACAACTTTCTTGGCTGTCAGCGACAGAAAATTTTCTACTTGGCGCGGTTAAAAGGGTCTGTAATTATTTTGGCAATAATCGACGCTATTGACATGCTGCAATTCTTCTCTTGTTGGTAAATGAAGCAAATATTGGAACATTTCTCAAACAGTACGCAGTGATGCATTGATTTTTTTAAATGGTGTTTTTTTGCTGATCAGTTGCATGGTCTGCAATGTTTTAAAAAGCTAGATTTTAATGAAAAAGTGTTATCGTGATTTTTGGCTGAGACGTAAGATCAATTTGTGGGAGCTTAAAGCTTTAGTTTGTTTTAATGTGTATATTAAACTTCTAAAGTTCATGAATAAAAAATGATGTTTAAGTGTTTCAAGGTTTTGAGCTTTTTTATACGCCTTAACTTCGATGGGTTTTAAAGAAAATTAATGGCTAATGGAAAATACTTAAGGCGAACTGTTATTGATTACGTTGGGTAAAAAGAAAATAAATGAATAAATAATTGCTTTGGAAACAAGCGAATGTAAAAATATTTAGTTACTTCTTTAAGTGGTTCTAAGGACATGTAATAACATCTAATCTCTCAAAACATTTTTTTTTCAATCAAGTTAGAGTTTTACGATAATAACTACATTTTGGTGTAATGATGTAGTATATGTTTTTATTTTGTGAAAATCATGATGTATTTATTTAGATAAATATTAATTTCGGAAGAATTTTAAGAAATAATAATCTATACATTCTTTTACGAGATGCATAGTTAGTGTTTCTAAATCATCCAAACGATAATTATTTTGGGGTAGTTTAAAGAAAGTTTAAAAGTAAATTACAATGAAAAATATTACAATTTTCCTTACAAATTGCATAAATTTATCTTGCGCTTGCATCTGGATTCTTAGATTGTATTTCTAATGTTATATGACACAATCTCTAAGTTCTGAATTTATTTGTAATTGTATTTCAGAATTAAAAACGCGTGCACTACATTTTATGTTTGGTTATTATGAATTGAAATTAAAATTAATAATTATTACTATTATACCTCTTAGAGACTACGTATAATATAACGGAAATATTTTGGAAATTTCTTCTTAGAAAAAGGGATACGAGATATTGTGTTCATTGAACTAAAATCAATATTTTAGTTGTTTTTTTCACTAAGAAATTGTAATAAATAATTTAAAAGTTTAACTATATGTTTCATATTAAAGTCGAATTTTAGATTTTTCAATTTTTTTCAGTCGAATTTTAGATTTTTCAATACTATTTTTCAATTGAAATTCATTGAGAAGTGAGGGAAAATTATTAATTGAAAACAGCATGTTTGTTTACATTTGAACCATATGTATTTGATTCTTTAACCACTTAACTGCCGATTCATTCCTCACTGCCACTGTTTTTTATGTAGTTGCGCATATGCGGTGTATCGGAGGGGTAGGTAAAGGCATAAATAAGAAATTTTTTTCTTGGGAATATGTAAATCCTTCGCAAACACTGTTATGGTCATTTTATTGCATTCCAAAGCCTTCGAAATAGTTTTACTCATAGCGGTGCAAAGAAAAGGATCGAATTTTAGAAAGACGTATATATACGTCCATGATATTTAACGTAACTGAATGAGACGTATATATACGCCATTGACACTTAAGGGGTTAAAACAAATAATGTTGCATAATAAGAAAAACTTTATATTCAACCAAAGTATCGCATGTAAGAAATACTCCGTTCCATATGGATTTCCTTAAACCAGGGGTGGGCAAACTTTTCCAGGATACGGGCTACTTTTAATTTTTCCAAGGTGTTGTGGTCTATCCAGTGGCGTAAGTGTGGTGAGCTAGGAAAAGGTCTACAATATTTATTATAAAAATAATAAAAATACGGAATATGCACTTACCTACATAAAGAACACTGTTAAGACGATGTTTACAGCAAAACGCAAGATACAAACGTAATAATAACCATAAATATAATAAAATCAAATGTTGCATTTGTTACGAAACAATTCAAAATATATTAAAAAAGAGCATTTTCATTTAAAATTAGTTCTCGTAGTTATAGTCACAAGAAAATTTATTCTGCATACTGTCAACCAATCTTGAATATTACGGTATAATTATTAACTGCTAATTTTCAGGCGGTCACCCCCAAATGCCTTGGCGTCCACCGGTCGATCGCGATCGACTTAATGTTTACCAGCCTTAAACCATACATATTATAATATATCATACAAAATAGTTATTAATAATATAAGTACGTGATGTAAATCAGTTTTATGAAAATAAGTATACGAATACTTTTAAAGTAAGCTTGCTGCAAGTCTCATTGCTTACAATTTTTATGAGTAAAATTAAATTTAATTCAAAAATAAAATCTAAGAAATGAAAGAATACCTAAGCTATATTTTTGCAAATAAAAACCATTTATTTTCCAAGAGATGCATAGAGTTAAAAAAAAACTCTTTTGTGGTGCATTAAGTAATTTTAAATTATGTAACAAACTGGAACATTGTTCAAAAATACGTTTTCAAAACATACATAAAAGATAAATATATCTTTTTGCTGAAATTAAATTTCGATCAAAAAAGAAGTATACTTATCTTATTTCAGTGACTGCTCGTGATTTCACGAAGAAGGCAAGTAATAATTTAGACTGGAATAAATCTTGAAGATATATACCTGCTCTTAAACTTCCATTATGGTTCCTATGTAGCTGTTGTAGATAAGTGGTCTGTACGGAATCTTGATAGGATAAAATGCTATTTCCGCTCGAATCTCCTTTTTTCTGGAATAGCAGAAAATTCAACAAAGATTCCCTTCAATAAGAAAAAATAAATTTAATAATAAGTCGCATTCAAGAAATATCTGAAGATATAGAAGAGTAAACAAAAGTTGAGTACGTCGGAACTAAAAAAGGTTCTTTTTATTCGAACAATATTGTGAACTCTTAGTATAGAGACTTTGGTATTTTTCTTTAAAACTGCACTTGAGATATTTTAAACAAGCTGAAAAGCATCGAGTTGTATTTTCTATTGAGAATAAAATCAGCTTTTTGTAGATAAAAGAATGAGTAACAAGAATGAATAAAAGATTTTGTTAGCTATCTTATGATTTTATTTATTATAGTTAAAACCATTTATTAAAATAATTTATTTATTAGTTGTGTAGATAAATTGATGCATCGTAATTTTTTGTTAGATTTCTGAAAGAAGAAAAATATTCTCAAAATTTAAAAAAAAATGAAACTTTAAAATTTTAATCCAAATATGATCAATTGTTACTGGATTTAACCAATATTATGCATGACAATATCTTAAGTAATTAGTTCGGTTTAAATTGTTGAACAACCAATAATTCATCTTTGCAAAATTCTGATAGGAGTTATGTTAGAAATTCTTATTTTTTGGATAAATTTTAATTTTAACAAGAACTTATTATTTGGAGATAACTTACATATTGAAATTATATCATTTAACATAATAAATTATGATAATAATTTGTTTTTAGAATTAGAAATTTATTCTGCTGAAAAGTTTTTCTGAATTGTTTTAATTAGAGGCCTTTTAATATTAATTAATTCATTTGTTATAAACTAATCTTAATTTAAACGATATTCCTTCTTCTATAAATTATTGGATATTTATAGCAGGGTAATAATTAAATCAAGCCAACTGTACTTTGTTAAAGTAAAAATAAAATATATTACCTCACGTATTTTAAATTATAAATTAATATTTTCGTATTTTTTTGTTTACCGATACTAAATCTATGTAAATTATCATTTACACACCAGCAGAACTGACCAATTAATTTTTCTGTGTGTGTATTACTAGTTTTGTTTAATAATTTCAAAGCGTTTTACATAATTTTAACATCTTATTAAATTAATATATAATTATAGATAAGAAATGAAGTCTAATTTACCTTATTTCTTCTGCTCCAGAAGAAAATAATATATCACGTCTCTTTTTGACTGAACCTTTTCAAGCAAAAATTTTCAAAATATATTGAATATGTTGAACAAGAAGCACACAACGAACTCTTCAATTTGATTAATAGTTAAAAAGAGAATGTGAATAACAACCATGCTTAGCTCTACAATTTTGTTTAAAAATAAAACATTCAAGTATTTTTGTTAATTAGAATATACCAAAAGGAATTGTATGGAAAAAAGGATGTATTATTTTCAATTCCACTCAACTTTGGAAAAATATATTTGAGATTTATATACCTGACTAAATCAGTTCAACGTAGAAATGCTGAAGGAATAGTATTGAATAAGTATTTTTTCTTCAACTCTTTTTAAGGAAGCATTCAATTTTTTGAGCTAGATGTTGAAAGCAAAAATATATATTATGAAATGTAATTAATTGTAAGAGAAATCAAAGCTTGTGTTGTTGTTTCTTCTCTCCATGGACCAAATACCTAGACTAGGTCCATAATACCATGTCGCTGTAATAGTTCCACACAAGTCCATTCTCCCCCTCACTTTACAGCGACCATTACAGTCAATGACACGAGTAGGAGAATCAGGATAGCAACAAGGACAAATTGAAAAAGTTCATGTTGACGAATTTCATGCTCCTGTGCGAATACTATGCAGACTGGATCTTATACGTAACGACTTTAGGGACTGATCAGGCCGATATCCAGCGTACCATACGTGTGCAGAAACTGTTTCATGATTATTAATAAGAGACAGCTTCTATTTCAACCCCATGGGAAGAAGTTTGACTTTAGCTCTATGTATGTTGTGACGAGTAAATTCCAGTGAGTTTTAGAACTTTAACCTATTACACCTCCTTAACCTTCATTAATAACAATTAATTCATCTCTAAAAATTAAAAGTTTTTAAAATTATGTTCATTCTTGCATCCTTTCGAAGGCGCATATTGTTTAATAAGTATTTCAATATCGATTTGATTGTGTATCATTTTCACCAGCATACAATACTTTCTGCAAAAAATAAAATTAAAATTTACGGTAATGTTTCATCATTGGTTACATTTAAGTATTTCAGAACATGAGTCTTGATCGATATAAGTATTTTTTAAAGGGGGTTCGGCACATGAATTTTTGAAAAATGATCGATTTTGATTTTTTTATACTTTTAAAAATTTCAAATATTTCTGCTTAAAATGATATATGATATATAAAAATACAATAATTGGAAGTATTTTTATTTATTTTTTTAAAAGGAAGCCACTTTCTTTGACGCGTGACAAGTGCTCCTCTAGGAGCACCTGTCTTTCATCCTGCTTAATTTTTCGATGACATTGAGATTTTTTTTGTCTACAATTAGTATAACCTTTTTTTACACATAAATAAAACGATTTTTCTTTGAAGAAAGGAAAAAACAACTCAACACAATTCTCTTTTTTCGTTTGGTTTGTTGTTCAATGGGATTATTATTGCTTGAACTGGCTAATTGTGAATTCTAATTTATTTTTCCAGATTAATTTTCTGTTTAGTCTACGTTTTACATTAAATTATTTATTACTATTTTATTAATTACAATATATATATATATATAATTATGGGGAGATCTAAAATTTTTAAAAAACCCAAAAATGTCGTCGTTTAAAAAATTAATGCTTAAAATGTTCCAGCTATCACATCAGACAGCACATAAACTGTTATTCAAAGTGCTTCAAAACGAAAACTTATTTCAAACAACAGTTATAAGAAGATATGGAAGGAAAATGAAAAATGTTTTAATAGAATTAAATTTATTGAATAAAGTTTTATTGAACTTCTGTTTGTAAAACTGTAGTCATTCCATCTCATTGGAGCTCATAAAGAGTTAGATTGTATTACATGGAACTTTGTTGTAGTTTTGTGAAAACATGGTTTCCTGTCAACTAAATTGAAAATAAAAACTTTTCAGCTCAATATCAGATTGGTATTTGCTTTCCAGATCTATTGGAGAGTCGTACAGCTGCGAGAAACATTCTGTGGACTTATGAACTTGCCATCTACACCTGAAGAATTCCTACTTATACAAAATTGCTGTTTGACTCTTCTAAATTTAACTGTGAAAATCAATGAGCCATTCTGTTGGGAGGCAACACACGATAAGATGGTAACCGTGACATTTCTGTTGCCTTAGATGGTTCATGGCAGAAAAGAGGATACCTCTCCCTTAATGGTATTATACAGCTACGAGTGTCGATACTGGATTAGTAATTGAACTTTAAGTGTTTCGAAACATTGTCGGTGCAAAACTGCATTTAATTCTGTTCTTGAACCATCATGTATTGCCAACTATAGTGGAACAAATGTAGGCATGAGTGAAAATTAACAACGGTGATTTGAAGATCTGAAGCTCATTATGGCATTCGTTGCATAAAATATTTGGCTGATGGAGATTCAAAATTTTCATCAATACTTGCCCTGAATTCTTATGACACAAGTAGAAAAATTAGAGTGCTTTGGGCATATCCAAAGCGTGTCTTTGGATCTCAAAGAAACAAGGAAAACATTTAAGTGATGGAAGATCTAAGTAGCACAGCCGACTCACCGACATTTTAATTTCACAAGTTCAGAGGTACTTATGTTGTTATGGCCATTAGAAACTCATCAATGATTTAAAAACATAGAAACTGCTGTTTGACTGTTTATTACATCTTTGTCTACAAATAAGGCCCTCACATGGATTGTGTCCCTCAGGTTAAATTCATGGTGCGAGTTTCAGAAAGCAAAGCTGAATTTAACATAAAGCATTATATGATCATAAAAACATACCAAGTGCCATCTTCCTCATGAATGAAATTAAGCCAATTGTAGAGATTTACTGACCTAGGTTATTAAAAATATCTACAAGGAAAGACTCAAAACAATGAGTCAGTTAATAATACCATTGGTCAGTCATTATTTCAAAATCTACGTTTGAGGATTAAAACTCTAAAATTAGGGTTAATTTGACAATTGCAACTCAATATGGCCGTATAGCCAAATTAATCATTTTAAAGTGCGGATTGACCAAGTTTTAATTGTCATGCTTTAAAATTAGATGCACGTAAGTTCCGAGCCCAAGATAAGCATCTTGAGACACAAAAAGTCTAGATTGCTAAAATAATGAAAAATTAGAAGAGACTTTTGTAGAAGCAGAGCAAAGAAAATGTTCATATGCTTCTGGAAAGTATTAAAAATTTAAATCGTCAAAATTACAAATTTTTCTTTAGCCTGTTTTTCAAATGCAATATTTTCCCTTTATGTACCTTTTCATAGAAACTAATGTAGGGTCCTCAATTTTAGTAAGTATATTTCAACATGTTTACATTTATGGAGGATAAGATATATCTAGCAAACCTTTTGAGATACATCTTTTAAACTATAAATTTTAGGAGGGAATTGGACATTGTTAAAAATTCATAATTATTTTAATTTTAGTAAAGGACAAACCCCATTAAAGTCTTATTGATAGTACATATAACCTGTATGGTATTTCAGGTATGAGAAGCATGTAGTTTCGAGAAAAGATGGCATAAACGAATTTAACATGGTCTGTGGAAGTGCCGGACTCTTTTAAATAAAGTGGAATAATGCCTGAACAAATTTTGATTCCCCTTAAGTCTTGTTTATGTCCTCATAGTCCCAAGGGAGGGGTGGATGATGTATGTTGGGAGTTTTTACTTCTGGTAGAGCCACCCAAGTCGTGAAGGTCTCCATCGTTCCCAGCCAACACTATTAATTGGCAAATTTCTGATTAGTTTCAACAGAAAACTTGTATCTAAAAGTTATTGTAATCAAGTATCATGCGATACTTGATTACGAATTAACCTAGGCTTACGAATTAACAGGAACTAAATTTATAGTTCAGAAAAAACCAATCCTAGTAAATAAATGTATGTTATTAATAAATAATTGGTTAAATGAAATTATAAAATGTACATTTTTGCATTTCAAAGAAAGTATTCCCATGAATGTTTTAGAGCAATTTTTAATTTTCATTTTGAGGATTTATATAAGGGCTAGTGTGATGGATGTCTCCTAACATCCATTAGTGTTTGGGTGTTAGAATGAAAATTAGGCATAACCAAAACAAATATATTTATTGTTCTATCAATCAATTCAAATGACCCAGGGTAGGAAATGCACTTTAAGTATTGGAGCAAAAGGGAAGTAGACGAGTTATTTAACAGTGAACTGAATCAGTTACTTTAGGAAGTTTTATAATATACGTTCAAATCAATCGTAACCCGTTCTCAACCCTACCTGTTCACTTCTAGTCGATATAATTCTAATTCAAATAAAACTTATTGACCAAATAGTCAATTATCTATTGACGAGTCACTCTCGATCACTTTCTACTACATTACGTTAATCACTAACTTCTATCATCTAACTCCTATCCTCTCTTTTGAACCTAAAAGTTAATGCTTAAAGAAAAGCCTTGATTTACATAAACCGCATATTCTTTTTACGAAGAAAGGTTTCAAGAACAATATTTAAATAGATAGATTTCCCCCAAGAGGATTAGTAGGATGCATAAGAATAGACCCGGTACACTAGCAAAGAAAAATAATTGATATACATTTAGCTAATTAAAACATGACTTTGGCCCCAAGCTATTTTTATAATTTTGACAGCAAACTTATATAAAATGCAAACAGTGACTCTATTTATTATTGAAACTAGATTTGTTAAAGAATTATTCAATATGAGGTCCATCATTTCTAACACGAAATGAAAGCTCCAAATAATAAGTTCCACAAGATTTTGGATTGGAGTGAATAAATGGCGACGTTGTGAATAACATGCGTAATGTGTGAGTCTTCAATTTCACATTCGCGATGAATCTCTTCGCTTCAAGTTTATAATGACAAGTGAACAAGCCAATGCAAGAAATCACACAGTTAAAGGTCAAGATTTCGTGATGATCAGGCTGTTGGTAAAGGAAGTAAGATCATGATATCATTTCTGAAATGGATATTCAGCAATGGATTCACTCGTCCTGCAATGTGCAAGTAACAAACATCTTGAATAAAAATTATTCTAATTACACATCCCT
>BMAO01028388.1:0-27727 GCA_019973975.1 Trichonephila clavata
TCTTAACACTTTTACCAGTTGACATGCAGTTTGAAATTCACTGTTATTTGGAGAATATGTACGTGAAAAATATTTGACCATTAAAAATATCCGGATCATGATCTTATTAAGAGAGAGTCGAGAACGCGAAATGAGGCCCCACCGGTGGTGAGGCCCTGGGGCGGGCCCAGTTGGCCCATGCCTTAAGACGTCCCTGCGCGCAGCCACTATGCATTTACAAACATCCATGCCTTCTCTTCCGGGATTCAAGAGGCCGAGGTAGCATAGTGGTCAAGGTAATCGGATCGTGGCTGGCATTTCATGAGTTTGAGCCCAGTACCACTAACGACACCCCCCCCCTTGTAGGGGGAGCGACGTACGTTAATTCTGTCGAGAACTCAATGTCCTCCCTTTGGTGTGGTGTGGTGCCAGCTTCAGGTGTCATCCTTGTCACTTGACCATGATTCAAAATTACGAGGTTCATCGCCAAAAGCCCTCGTATATATAGCTAAACAGAGCGACTTTAATATTTACTCATTCTCCAGGACTCGAACCCAAGGCCCTAAGGCCAGTGACGTAACGGAGAATATCAGGGCCCCCATACAAAAAGTAAAGTTTTGCCCTCCATATTTTATAAACTGGTTAAATACGTATTTAGCATCAGTCTGTCTGGGCCTAACGCGATACGGTGGGTGTACGTTACGCCACCGTCTAAGGCACAGAAGTCAGCGTCACTACCGGATGGGAGGCTGGCACTTTGAAGCATTTATGTAACACGATTTGAAATTTCAACCAACCAATTCATAAATCTAACTTTTCCAACACACACAGCATCTCCGTATATCTTTTTGTTTATTTTCCATAATCACAGTTGAAGAAATCCATATATAAAAGTAGTGCTCTGCATTTAAAAAAATTTATTTAAATTGGCAAATTGAATTTTTTTAAAACTGATTTTCGTCGTAATTTCACACGTTTTCGATCTTATAAATTTATTTTTTCCCTTGTAAGTTTCTTTGGATAGTTTCTCTATTTTCAAACGTCGTGACCCAGTGTTCTTAATTTCAAAAATTTAATTTTTATTTAGGCCAAATTTGTTGATGGGATCTCATTAACTATTGTATCGTGTGATAATTAAGTGAATCCACACATTGAAAGCAATTGAAATATTCTTTTCTATCCATAGTTTTTATATATTTTTAATTTATTTTTGTAGTCTATTTGCTATTATTATTTACATATTGAACTAACCATACCCGATCCACTTTTTTTCTATTCATTCTCCCTTTTACACCAGATCTCAATTTTAATTAAAAACAAAGGAAAATTAATATAACATATCCTTGTTCTAAAAATTTTAATTAGAAAAATACAAGTTTATTGAGTACAAGGAGCTTATACTGAAAGTAATATCTTATTTAGTAAAACACAGAACCCACATGATTTTAGAGACTATTTAAATTTGACAACAAAATACCATCAATATGAATTCTCTCAATACACATTTTCTATTTTGTTTTAATCTGCTTCAGGTATTCAAAAGTTACTATTTAATAAAACAAACAGATTAGAAGAAGAAAACAAGATTATAAAACGCCTAATTCGTAACGCGCGCTCACAAATAAGTACGCTCAAAAATTTTTAATTCATATCTTAAAACATAACGGTATAAAACTTGCTTAAGTGACGTAAGTCACGCGCATGCTTAATAGATGTTTCAATATCTGGGATTCGGGTTTCTTTTTCACCGCAGACGATTCGAGTTAGCGACTTTACTTTTGAAAGTTTTCGAACAAAAATCCGTTTGTGTGTTTCTAAATAATAATTAGCAATATTTTAAATGTGAAAGTTTTGCGTTTTCTCTTCCTTTTGTGAGTGGGTTCATTTAAATTTTAACTCAAATTAATTATTCATCGATTTTTGCTTATATTTCATATTTTACTTGATTTTTCATATGCCGGTTATTTAAATGATTAACTGAATTTTTATTAATCAATTAAAGCCATTGGTCCGAGATTATTTCTGAAACATTTTGACTAGCTTTAGACTTATTGTTAGTTTCTCTTTTTAATTCGTATCAAAATATAAAAAAGAAAAATTTTTCATGGTTATATCAGTTAAATATGTTTTTTACAGTACATAATTAATATATAGATTATATTTTTATTATTAATATATTTTTTTTTTTTTTTTTTTTTTTTTTTTATTAGATTATATAGATCCGACTATATGAATATATCTTCGAATTTTTTTGTTTTTGTATGATCAATCTTATATGAAATTTTAGAATTTAAACTGAAAACAAATTAAACTTCTACTTCAAGATTTCTTTCTTTTTTACTTTCTTTATGCTTTTATAATTGTCAGGTTAACAAATCCGTGTCTGTAACATTCTTTTACTGTAACTTAATATATACTCATATTATCGTATTCGAATAAATTCTTTAGATATCTCCCTTTTTTAAACGGAATTTTTTTGGGTGGCTCACATATATTTCTGTAGACAAGTCAGTGTAATTGTGTAATAATTTCGTTCATGTTTTTAAGAGATTTAACTACTTCTATCAACTTCATTTTTTGTAATAAATCACTGTTTATATTACAAATTTTATTACATAAATTTATTACATTTATTCATATAACAAACAATATTATAGTCTTTACAGTTACAACGAAAAAAAGCTCAAGTTCAGGCAAACTAAATATTTTCTTTGTAATATCTATCAACTAAAAGCTGATAGGCCAAAAAATCTCCCCCATAGGAATGAGAGGTCATCAGTACATTATGGCGCATCCTATCCTACAGCACTTGTTTATAAAGTGCTGCAACGGACCTTGAGAGCTTAGGGCCCGGTCAAAGATCGATACGGTCTTGATTTCTGTTTTTGTACGATAGTTATTTGACCCAAAATAGAGACATTTTGAAAAAACTTTTTTTCGGAAAAATAAAAATATTTGTAATTTTTTTTTAAAATTAGATTCACAGAATCGAAGTTATGTTCCCTGATTGTCTCAGCTGCAACCGTAACTTAAATAAATCATAAGCACCTATTTTTATGTCGCCTTCGCTTGAGAAATTCTTTATTAAGGAGCGTATTAAACCATTTTGTTACATGCACTTTTCTCAGTTTAGTAAAAATCACTTTAATAGATCACTTTTCACAGTAAATATATCATAATGTTTACGATTTACAGTAGTACCGAGGCTTAAAAAGTTGCGGTTTTCTGTATAATCTAAGAAAGAAAGCTTTGTTCTTTGCAATGCAAACTTTTTCAAAGATCTTTGACTCGGGAAAGATGCGGTTCCATTCATAGACTGAGTAAAAATTCCTTATTTTAGATTTTAAACTTCTCTGCCCATCTTTTGAGAAGTCATTTTCCCTTTTTTTTTTCTTTCTAAGAACCTTAGCTTTTTAATATGGACCAATTTCATATTTACTTCTGAATTTTTTTTCTCGTATATGAACATGATCTCAATAAAATTGTTTAGATTTTAATTACTCTCCGATTAGAAATTACTTAAAAGAAGAAAACATTCAGCTATTTCTTATTCTGAATTGATTTATTTTCCTGAAATTCTTTGTTTGGAAAGTTTTATAAGGATCACTGACACCATTTTTTATCTCGTCAAAATTTTGAAAAATTTTTAAACGGTGCGCTTTTTTTTCCCTTTGATTAATATTTTTATTAGAAAATTTAAAATTAAAATGTGTTTGAATTTTTTAAGTTGAATAATAACATAATGCATATAACAAGAAACAAAAATAATATTTAGAAAGATGTGTAATTCGTTTCTGCTTTTCAAAGCTGTGATAAGAGATATTTAACAATAGTGTAAATTAATATAGACGCACTTATTAATAACAGATCAGGAAAAAAATAAACATAACTTCAGCAAAATCTTGAATTTTTTAAGAAATGAAACTTAAATTTTTTTAAAAAAATTTATATATTTTTTTCTTTTTGAACTTCAAATAACACAAGAAAAGTGCCTTGCAGGATTTACCTTTATTAATTAATTCAAAATAGTTTTAGGGTTATTACAGACTTGTTAAAATGAAATAAAACCTATAAGCACGAAATTTTTTAATGAAAAATTTTTTCTTTCTTTTTTTCCTTAATCGTAAGGAAATTAATCGTCTGATACATTTAAAAAAAATAATCCTTTAAAATTAATTTTTTCCTTTCTAGTGTTTTTTTTTTTTTTTACACAAATGGAGGAAATACAGAACAATCTAATTAAAAAAAATCAAATTGCACAAATACTCGAAGGGGAAAAACTATGAAAATAATAAAAGGATCAATGATCCGGATATGGAGATTTTTGCTTCGATGTTTTTTTCTTCCCTTGTTGGTTTATTTCAGTATTCTTGATCTGAATTATTTTTGCTATCAGTTCATTAATTTATGTTTTTGAACAGTTGATTAAAAAGGTGAAACGAAGAAGCTATGAAAAACATTTTATGTGAAACAAAATATCAAGCAAACACAATTTTCTAACCCAGTATGTATCAACGCACAGAATTCTTGCATATAATTTCCGAAATATTTTTTTCTTTTTGGCAATTGGAACAAAATATGGTGAGAGTAAAACATATCAAATAAGATTTGAAAAGCATTAAATTTAAAAAAAAGCATTTTTGTAACTGTAAATATTACGGAAATATTTAAATATTATTTGTGGTTACTTAGCTTCTGTTCTAATTTATTAATATAAGATTACAAAATTAAAGAAAAGGGGAAAAAACATCCTTGTTTCTTTATTACTTATTAAATTTCTTTATTACTTATTATTTCAAATGTAATAACCAAAAATATCTTTGTTCTTCATTTAAATTTTCACGAACACTTTTTCATAACATTTACAACAACACAAAAACTGTTCTTTATCAAAAATGCCATAAAAATTAACGTTTTATGAAATGTTAACCAAAACAACACGTATGCAAACGATATAATACAAGAGATTTCAAACAGTGTTGAGTTAAATTCTGGAATAAAAACGTTGCTATTTTGTAAGAAAATGTGTTTTTTCGGCAATTCAGAAAAAAAGGCTGTGTCTTTTCGAAGTTTTTCAAATAGAAATTAAAATTTGGAACATTTTGTTCAATTAAAAAATGCCTTAATATCAATGTACTACATGCTGACTTTGACAAGAATATTACATTTTATTATTCTTTTAATATCAGTTCAAATCAACCTTATTTTTAAAAAATGCTTTAAAAAGTTACGTTTTTATTAAAAATTCAGAAACATTTTTTCTCTCTCGCTAAAATTCAATAATATAATCATAAAATTAATACTATTTAATATGTGTCGATAAATTGATACAATGGATGTGGAATCTACATTTCAGAAACATCACTTGTAAGATAGGAGCAACAGAAAAATATTCTAACAAATTAGCATAAATGGTAAAACATACATCATGTAAAATAACATTAAATTGGATCCAATTTAGTTAAATGGATAAAGTTGTAGTACTTTCCAATCTTGTTAATAAAATAATTCATTTTTCTTAGAGAATTTAACAATCAGTCATTTTCAGTCATACAATTGCTATTTTTAAAGGTTGAAATTTCATCTATTTACTTATATTTAATTTCAAAACCTTTAAATTTTTTATATATAATGCCGAATGATCTTTTCGCCTCCAAATTATATCAAACCATACAAATTTGAGAACTTTTTTTCATAAAATTTACTTAAAAGCATGTACACAAATCAAAGAAACTCTCATTTCTAAATGATTTTATACTATCATAAATAATTAATCTTCCCTACTATTATTTCCACCATTTTACGAGAGAAAAAAAAACTTGCAGTCAGGTAATTGACAACTGTGGACTAAGATTATTTTTAAGACTACACAAAAAATAAATCTATTAGAGAGATTTTTATTTCGTCGAATAAATAAATCGCTTATTTTAATCTTTATTTAATAATTTTTAAAAAATTCGAAAGTTATTTATCCTACCCAAAAGAAAAGAAAAAATTGTTTACTGCAGAGAGAAATTGGAAAGGCGCCCCAAAAAGGTGAAAGCAAAATATGAAAGCGCAAAAAGAAAAAAAAGACACAGTAGAACAAAAAAAAAGTAACAATAGTGCTGCGCGCACGGAAAGCTAGCGTTATCATGCTTAAGAGTTAAAAGAAAGGGACCAAATATACATGGACGTCAGTTTGTCACGCAATGGGCCAACAAAACTCTGCACGGAATTTATCACAAATGTGTTAGCAACTTCAGTGTTCGTTAATTCCATTTTCAAAGCACACTATGCATTCGCAAAAGTACTCCTAAACTTAAAAATTTAATCAGAATTGCTTATTACATTGAGATTTATTAATAAGAACGATATTTTTTTCTTGATTTTTTCCTTTAGATTTAATTCTAAAACTAAATCGAATTGATTTGTTGCAGTTCCGTTTTCACAATTAACAAAGACTTTATGCTTTCAAGAACTAATTTACTTTGAAATTCAACTAAAACAAAGCAAGTAAATACTGAAGTTGAATTCAGAACTGTCAGTAATTTTTTCTTTCAAATTTTTTCAGATTTAACTTCTGAAGTACTAAATAAGAAATAGTTGTTTTCTATATTTTAGAACTATAAAATGGATTTTTTTAAACAAATAAACAGTAAGCACTCAAACAAAAAATTTAAAATTCTATATAAAAATTTGAAAGATATTCTAATCAATTTTCAAACTTCAGAATATGGTTAAAATTTCCAAAAAATTTCACTATCATAAAAAAAAAAAAATTGACGACAAATTATATAAACTTTGCAATTCTTGAAATCATGTTCATTTTGATATTAATACTAAATTTTATTTAAAACACTTATTGTAGAAGAAAGCATATTAAACATTTTTTTTTTTGATTCAGCCATTTATTTCAACATAACTAAATGTTTATCATAAAATATACCATCATTACATTGAAAAAAACAAAGCATAAAATATAGAACAAACTTTAAAATTCATGAAGAAATAGTCAAAGCTATTATCACATATTAATATCAATAAAAAAGTTTAAACTGAAAGCAACCGAAACCAAAACAAAACAAAAAATAATCAAAATTACGCATTTTTTTAAACTCTCTTTTGATCCCCCCCCCCATCAAGAAACAAAATAAAATACCAACCATAAAAAAAAAAATTCTAAAAATCCACAGTATATAAAACTTTTATTACAATTATAATTCATATCATTGCATAACTTTTGAAAGTTATGTTCATCCCCCCCCCCCCGAAACCGAAAAAGAAAAACAAACTTGGCGAATGTGTCTCTTAAATGAATTATCGCACCCCTCTTCTCTTTTAATATTAAGCGCTTTAGCAACACCGCTTAGTGCGCAAAATGTCAACGCTAGCTCTTCTTCAACGACCCTAACAATATTCAAGAAAAACTTTCATCCCACGGAGCCGACGGTGCGCCAACTCCGATACACATTTCCCGCCAAATGTTATGATAAGAGAACTCACCCTTCTCCTTATGATGCTTCTCCTATGCAAAGATAAAAAGGCAGATATGTATGCCGTCGCTTATGATCAAGGTTACAGCTGAACGCAGACGCCGATATGGTAAACAGTGAGCAGCAGTTTTCACTCACGAACTTTCCGCCGATGGATGGCGCGCAGGCAGTCGGCAAAGATGTTGCCAGATTCTACTAACCAGCTTTAAGTGAGGCTTATTCGATAACATGGTGTTTCTTGAATGACATTTAGGAGTCTTTTAGAAACTAATTGTTCATTCTTTACATCCGTTTTAGCGGTTGAGCAACCTTTGAATTTATTTTGGGATAATAATACGTTTTCTCTCTTTCTCTCTCTGAGAGTAACAAACCAGAAGTCAATAAAGAGCATCCATGTTTGACCACAGAAAAACAATCGATTGCGAAGTTCGCGACACGAAATTTCAAAACATTTAAGATTTCGTTTCTTTTCTATATGAGCAAGTTTGTGAAGAAAGGAAGAAGAGACAGATTCATATTTGGTTTCACAAAATTAAATTTGCTTAGAAGTTATAAATTACTTAAGAATCTAATTAGCTAACAAACTTTATGACATGAGTAAATTTTCTGCTATCCTAAAAAATTAGCACATGGACATGAGTTTTTTAAATAATAAAAATAATAATGAAATAGAAGCAAAACCTATTTTTTTTTTCCAAAACTACTTCAGAAAATGATCGCAACACAAAAATTACGTGTCATTTAATTTTAATTTATATATAAATTTTTAATTAAATTATAACACATATATCTTAACACTTTATTTAAAAATGTTCTTGATTTTTAATACTTAATAATTTAAATAAATAATTCAGTTATTTATTTCATTTAATGACAAATGTTAATTAAATATAGAAATATTACTCGTGTAACTTTTGAAGTATATAGTTAAATTTTATATATTCATATTACTAAAATTATTCATGTGTCAACAATGTAATTCAATTTTTATACAATGTTTATTCCAAACATAATAAAAGAATCATTGCAGATAATAGCATTAGAAATCCTTCACATATCGAAAACAACTGTTTTTTATATAATAGAATGTTATTTTATATTTAGTTTTAAAATCTACGAGTACAACGTTATTTATTTATTTATTTTGTTTCTAAGCACTATCTGTTTTGAATATCGAAGGTAAGTAAAAAAAAAAGTTTTTATTTCGTATGAAAAAGAAATGTTTTTCAGGTGAAAATTACAGGATCATGTATAAATCATTCGGATAACTCCGGTACAATTATTTGTATTCTTTGCAATTATACTCGATTTGGCGTAAGCGTAAAACTATAATCTCTCTTTTACTGATATTATTTTTCTGCAGTTGAAAAATCACAGATTTTTATTCCGTATGACCAAACGATTATTTTTGCACTACTAAATAAAAATGTATTAAAAAAAAAAGAAGGATTTTTCTTATAATTTTATTTAACGACAAATTTTACACTATGTTCAGAATGTTTTTTCTTCTGTTCTTTTATTAAGTTTCATTTGTAAAATATAAATTTTCTGATTTCAAAGATTTTCCTTTACAAATATTCGGAAATAAGTTATATAAAATTGTTTATTCTATTTTAAAAAAATAGAGTACGTTTTTTTAAAACCTTCATGAATAAACGAAGCTGTGTGACATTCGGAAAAGTAATCAAAAGAGATTTATTTTCTACTTTACATAAAAGACTGTTAATTGATGAATTAATATTTTATATTCCAGTTATATTTATTTATATTTCATTTATTCAGAGTTATTGTCATATTTAATTGCATATTTTTCAATTTATCACAGCTTTTAAAGTTTTAATAAACTGATTAATTAATACCTTTCATTAAGAATCTTCTGAATGTTGATAAAAGTTGCTCTGACAGTTTAAGAGAAAAGTTAGTATCGTTTATAGAATGTTCGTGCGAATTTTACTTTAATTAATTTTTACTAAAGTGTCTAGGTTCTGACAGCCGCTAATAAATAAATAAATTAGACTTAATTTAGAAAAAATAAACAAAATAAACAGAGTTTTCTAATTAAAGTGAACACAATATATTTATTTTTTATATAAGTAAAAGTGATGCTTCAATCGGGCTTTGAATCTACACTGGAGCTTTTCAGGCCGTAATAGCCTAGTTGTCATGTTCATGAATTCATGGCCGATGTGTCATGAGTTTGAGCCCGGGAGTCTCTGAAGACATACGGTGCAGAGGGGCTGAGGCACATTAAATCTGCTACAGTTCCAAGTCCTCCCGTTGGTGTGGTATGGAAGTTTGGAGAGTAAGGTTCCAACTTAGGAGTCATCTTCGTCATTTGACCGTGGCTCAAAATTACTAGGTCCATCGCCAATAGCCCCCTTTTTGTTTTTTAGAGGTTAAACACCCACTCGCTAGGCGATGGACCTCGTATTTCTGAACCACGGTCAAATGACGAGAACAACGCCTAAGCTGGTTCCTCACTTTTCAAATAAAGCAAAAAAAGAGAATTTAGATGCAAGCTGGAACTACCGTAAAGTTTGTTTGATTTAAGGAAACATGGTACGATTTACGCCAAAAATTTTAATTTAAGTATTTTTAAAAAAAAATTTGGTTGCCTCCTATGTGTGTATACCATGTAAAACAGATTTTGTGCTCAAAGAACCATTAAGTTTTTTAAGGAAAAAACTTAAAATTTGTGAAGTGATTTTAAAATGCTACTCCTCCTACAAAAACTTACGTACACGCATGAAATTTAATTTACAAGTACATCAAACTATGTATGACAACAGTTGGTATGGATTTTGCTATAACATGGTTGGTATTCAAACAATACTTCTTTTTATGAATGCTCATTGAAAATTCCTTAAGAAATTAACAAATTCTGGGTTCAATTATTTTTTTAAAAAAAGTATTGCTTTGATCCACAAAAATGCATACCAACTTTTGTTACTTGTACTATTAGCAATAGGTAAAAAAAATTCAAACCATTAGGCGCAATAGAAAAAAAGCCATAGCATTTTAAATGAAGACAAACTAGTTATTTTAACTTTCTCTGAGATAAGTAAGTTTAAAGTTTTGATTTGCCATAGGAGTGTGAATAAAAACGAACGTAAAAGTTATCAGAATTCTGCATTTTTTAAGTTTAGAGCTTTCAAATTTTGTCAGGTTATAGAAAAGTATACAAAGAATAATTTTGGCTAAAAAAAGTCAGATTTGTTTTTTTGACCGATTTTTTGTGTCCCCTTAAAACTCAATTTTTTTTAAATCAATGACAGTGACTAGAATGGAATATAGAATCTCAAACCTCTTCTTTTTGAAGTGAAAACTTCTTTAGCGGCGTTGGGCACTTTTTAGTAGGGGAAAATCTTATGGGCTCGCGTCACCGACATGCTCTGACTGGCGCACGCGCAGTGTGCTTGCTGTTCACCTTAGACACTTTTTGGATGGGTGAAATCTCGTGTGTTCGCGTCACCGACATGCAAATAGCAGTATATCTGTAGCTATACAGCTGACGTATAGTGCTGTGTATATCTTATAAGTGAAATTGAATGGATTTAGAGTGAAAAGTTCAATGTGTATATTCTGTGCATTGCTCGTTGCGATTCCGAGAATGGGCAATACATATTAATGGTTGCCGTTTATATTTTGAATGGAAAATCTATGAGACAGATACAACAATTTTTATTCGAAAATTTGATGATTTATACAAAAGAAGGTTCTGAAATACTCGAAAAAAGATTTGGCAAAAATATGATAATGTACCGATGATTTTAAGTTAATATTAACTTTGCAGATGATAAAAATCTACCACTAATTGAATTTCTAAATGAAACGCTTAATTTAAATATGTCCAATGATCGAAAACTCAGTACTACAAAATATAAAACGATAATCGATGTGGTTTTTACGCGACACTTAGATAAATTTGAATCAAACATTTTCCTTTCTTACTTTAGCTACCATAAGCCTATTGTATCTTTTTTAGAACAAAATGAAATAATCGAAAGTACAAAAAGTCTAAGTATTGTTGAAATTAATGATGACAATGATGCAAACAATTAAAATAATGCTAAAAATCAAGTACATTGAAATTTAAGTAAATACAAATACTATCCATAAATAATATGATTGTATATTAATTGTTATTTCAATTGAATTGTATTTATATTTTGTCCTGATCTTGTACAGCCCGTACTATATTTGAATAATAAAAAACCATATAAACATACATTTAGTTGTTGCTCGGAGTATCAATAGATGTGAAAATTAGATGGATCTTGATAATTTTAATTCAAACATTATGAAATTTCAAATTTTAATACTAAAAGTTCTAAATTTTCACTTCTATCGGCAGTCTCTATAACTGCCATATTTTTTTTTTGTATCAATGTGACAGTGACTAGAATGGAATATAGAATCTCAAACCTCTTCTTTTTTTAAACTAATGTATCATTTTTCGGTTGCTTAGTTAGCAAGCTTATATCGGAAAAACTAGAGGATGGATTCTTTTTTAGCTATTTACATCAACTTAGATTTATTGGAAGTGCAATCAGTACAGAATAAAATCATGCAAAATGAAGGAATATTTGATTTGATTTTAATTTGCATCCCACTCCGAAACAAACAACACGAAGGTTATTGGTGATGATCCTCATAATTTTGAACCACGGTCAAATGAAGAGGATGACACCTGAACTGGCACACCCTTTGTGAACTGCCACACCACGCCAATGAGGGAACTTTTAGCTTCGACAGTTTTAACGAGGATCAGCCCCTCCACAAGGAGGATGTTCAATGGCACTGGGTTCGAATCCGCGATCCAGCAAAATGAAAGAACAAGAACTGGAGAACAAGAAGCTTCACATCTTTATCGGAATGTTAGTGATAAAAGCAGAATCTGATTTAAACTTGATAGTTTTTTTTAAAGAGATATTACACCATTCATCTATGATTAATAAATATTCTTTTCTGAATCAAAACATCGAAATTTGTCTCTTAAATAATAATAATTAGTTTTAAGGTATCCGACCGGTTGCGACAACTTTTAAAAAAAAAAAAAATGGAGATATGGGGATTTTTTTTTTGTAGTTTTTAGATTTTTTTAAATTAGCATATTTTATGAAAAATATGCTAAAATTAAGGAGGAAAAAAGAAATTATTACTAAAATGGGAAAAAATGGGTAAAAATTGACAAAAAATAGCAGAAACAGCCCATTCTGTGCCAAAAGTTTATGAACAAATTTTCAATTCTGATCTGTTGCTATGTTATTCTATTTTGAAGTGACCTTCAGGAAAAGAGATATTTTTAGTTTTACAAAAACTAGAGCACTTTATCTTGGCTATTATATGAAATTGTTGGAAAAAAAACAGTGATTATATTCACATTAGGAACTGTAAATTTTGTAATAAAACGGGGATTAATAAATCTGAAAGTTAAAACACTTCTACTATTATACAGAGCATACACAAAACATTTCAGTTAATTATTTTCAAATCTTTTTCAGCAAACGCTGTCCCAGTTTGAGCGTTTTAAATAAAAACACATTTCGAGTAAAACGCGTTTTAAAGTATGACATCTTGCTTAAAGAGTAATGGCATCTGCTCTTACTAAAACACTTGTAGTTTTTGTTCTAGTGAATGGAAAATAATAAATTTGGTATTTCTACAAAGCTAATAAGATGTCCTATAAAATAAAATCAATAGAAAAATTTGTCAATTTTTGGCAAAATTCACAATTTTATGGTAGTCGGATACCTTAAAAAATGTTAATGGAAATATATTCAGGAAAGGAATTATGAATTTAGATTCAAATACTAAGAATCGAATAATATTGCGAATTTATTGAGTATTTAAGAAAAATGTTTACGAAAATATTTTTTTCTTAATGGCGCTGCGGATTAGTAATTAACCTTTACAGACCTAATACATTCCCCAAGACCTGGTGTTACTTTTTAATGTGGCACCATATGGGCGATACCAATTATAGCAAGTAATTTTGACACCCAGTTTCCTCCCCAGAGAGAGGCAACTGAGTTCTAACGATGCAATTTTTGTTTTAGGAATTTAATTTTACCAAGAGCACCCAAGACAAACAGACACTCTAGGGATCTTTTACATGCAATTTAATCATACGCCATGGATGCTGTCCATATTCTGTATCAGGAGAATCTACCAATTTGGGACGGGGTTGAACCCGCAACCGAAGATTCATAAGGCCAGCGTTAAACCAACCATGCCACCACCCAAGTGGCGTTTACGAAAATATAGTTAGTGTTAGTTACCATTGAAATAAAAAGCAACACGAGAGCTATTGATGACGGGCTTAGTAATTTTGAGCCTCATTCAAGTGAAAACACATAAGAAGACACAACCCCTCTCCGAACTTCCACTCCTTTTTCAACAGGAGGACATTGAGTATCGTCAGATTTAAAGTGCATAATCCCCTCTAGACGGCGGGTCTTCTGTGGCGAGAGTGAGTGAATATTAAAGTTGCACTGTTCAGCTATACACGAGGGCTTTTGGTGACGGACCTCGTAATTTTGAATCATGGTCAAGTGACGAGGATGACACCTGAGCTGGCACCACACCACACCAACGGGAGGACGTTCGAGCTCTCGACAGAATTAACGTGCATCGCTCCCCTACATGGCGGGTCTTTAGTGGTACTGGGCTCGAACTCATGACACGCTAGCCACGAGTCCGATACCATGAACACTGGGCTACCGTGACCACGGGTCATCTGTGGCCCAAGGGTTCGAACTCATGACATACCTGCCATGAGTCTGTAACCATGACCATTAGGACATATAGATAATGAATCAGCCACCACCATGATAAAACAAATTAAAGTTCCTGAAAATTTCCAACTGGTAAAATTTATTTTAATAATGAATGAGTCATAACTACTAATAGTCTTAATGGAAAACGAAAATATGTGAAATAGAATATAATGAAAAAAAAAACAAAAGTAGTGTATTGTTCAAAAGTCTTCAGTGTATTGTACAAATTATCAGTACAGTAGAACGTCGTTTATCAGAACGTTTATTATCCGGAGCTTCAAATATCCGAACCGAAGTCCGGATACGTTTCAACTAGTGCAATGCTCAACAATTGCTTCGCGTGAGGCCCAAACTGACGGGGAAATCTAAGATGAGGGATGTTTGGGAAATTTCAGTTGTGTGATTTGGTAAACATCTGCGCGGAATATTATGTCAGTTTGTTTCCAAGTAAAGGGGTGTATACGTGCTCTTTTATTGAGTTTTGTTGATGTAGAAACCTGGATGGCATGCGATGCAGAAGACTGGATTTCAAATGTTAAATGATGACGAGATTGTGACTTCCATGCAAGAAAAATCCGACCCTGTCGACGATGAAACGGATGAAGACGAGGAGAACACAACAACGAAAGTAGCAAGGGGCCATCAAATGCTGACGCGTTTCTGCGTTTAAGCTATGGAGTGGTATGAACAACAATCACTGTGCTGTCCTACTCAACTACTGCTACACAAGAGAATCAGAGACCTTGCAGCGAAAAAACGAAGGTGTACAATGGTACAGCGAAAAATAAGTGATTATTTTCCACAATAAAGATTGTGCGACATTTTGCACCTATTTTGCTTTTTCTTCAAGCACGTTTCCCGCATGTGATGATTTTCAATATTCGTTTGGTGTCTGGTTTCATACACTGCTTGGATGGATCACATTCGGTTTTCGGTTAACCAAACAATCGCGTATCCGTACGGTGTGCGGTACCAATTGATTCGGATAAACGACGTTCTACTGTATTAAAATATGCATGGGAAACTTCGTTCATGTCTCGAACAGATAAAAACATAAATATTACGAAAGGAAGATTTTAAGAATTATTTTTGGAGGAATTCAAGATAATTGTACATGGCGTAAACAGTCCTGAGTAGGGCCTGTATCAAATCTCCTTGGGGGCCCTTTCTAGTAGCATCTTAACATTTTGCGATATTTTTCTTACCTCGTTTTGTGGCCCCCCAAAGATTGGGGGCACCGTATCATTGATATGGTTCATACGGTGGAAACTACGCCCCTGAAAGAAGAATCCAACATCATTAACTCCATCAAAATACAACGAATTAAAAATGGGCAGGCCACGTTGTCAGAATGGACGAAGACCGCACCACTAAAAAAGTCTTCAATGCCCAACCAATTGGCACACGAAGAAAGGGCAGGCCAAATCTAAGATGGATTGATGGCCTAGAAAAAGATCTCCTAGTTTTGAATGAGTGAGTGAATATATATATATTAATGTCGCACTATTCAACTACTTGAGGGCTTTTGGCGACGGTACTTGACAATTTTGACCCTCAGTCAAGTGATGATAACGACACTTGAGCTGGTACCCTTTCTCCTAACTTCCACACCACACAATGGGAGGACGTTTGAGCTTCGATAGATTTAATGTGCATCGTCCCCCGACACTGCGGGTCTTCAGTGGCACTAGGCTAGTTTCGTAGTTTTGAGAACTAAAAATTGGAGAACACTAGCAGGAAGACGGCTAGCGTGGAATAGGCTTCTTTAGAAGGCCTACCCTGGGCTATCGAACCATTGAGGACAGTAACTACTAATATTGTCGCAATATATTGAAAAAAAATATGAGAATTGACCATTAATATTTTTATCTTGATCAATGAATCCTTTTAGTTGATGTATTTCTCTCCAATTGAAAGGGCCCCTGTTCCCTAGTGGTCAAAATAATGGATTCGGGGCCGGCGTGTCATAAATTCGAGCCTAGTACCACTGGTGACGCGCCATGTAGAGGGGGGCGATGCATGTTTAAGCTCAAACGTCCTTCCATTGGTGTAGTGTGATGTGGTAGTTAGGAGAGAGGGTACCAGCTCGGGTGTCATCCTCGTCACTTGACCCTGGTTCAAAATTTCGAAGTCTGTCGCCAAAAGCCCTCGCGTAACTAAATAGTGCCACGTTAATATTCACTTACTCACTCACTCATTCAAAATTCACCTTCACCAATTTAAAGGTCCGCATGACCACTGTAGCCGAATGGTCAAGGTTGGGAATTCATGACCGAAATTGTTGAGTCACCCCTGTGCCACTGAAGAACTGTGGTGTAGAGGGATTGATGCACGTTAAATCTGGGGAGGTTCAAATTCCTCCTGTTGGTGTGGTGTGGTAGTTAGGAGAGGGGGTGCAAGCTCAGGTGCCTTCCTCATCATTTAATTATGGCTCAAAATTACGAGGTCCATCGCCAGTAGCCTTCGCGTTGCTTTACTGAACGACATTTATATAAACGCTCACTCACAAGATCGTAATAATGTATGGCAATTCAATCAAACCTCACGATAGTTTTTGATCAGACTTACGAGATTTAATTAATACAGTCGACTCTCGATAATTCGAAGATCGAGGGACCAATGAAAAATTGCAAATTATCAAAAGTTCGAATTATCAAGAAGTAGTGAGTGAGTGAGAGAATATTAACGTCGCACTGATTAGCAACACGAGGCTTTTGGCGACGTCCGCGTAATTTGAACCATGGTCAAGTGACGCGGACGACACCTGAACTGCACCCTCTCCTAACTACCACACCACAACAAACGGAGACTTGAGCTCTCGACAGATTTTACTGCATCGCTCCCCTACACGACGGGTCTTTAGTGGTACTAGGATAGAACTCATGACTCGCTAGCCATGATCCGATGCCTAGACCACTCGGCCACCGCGGCCGCATTATCAAGAAATAATACACCAAAGAAGAACCAAAGACCAAGATACACGAAGACAAGAAGACCAAAATACACGAAGATAAATTTTATTCTAACACATTTAAATTTGAAACTATGTAAAAAAAAAAAAAAATTGTGTACATATGTATAAAATAATTTTAAAGTATTCTTAAAAAGTACATATTATACAGTATAAATAATTTACAGAAGTTAAAAGTCCTCTATTAAGGAATATATTCTCATACACAATTCTACGCATCTCTTTCTTCATAATAGTGGACACTCCTTTCTGAACATATGCATAGCAAGGCCGCGTGTTAAGCGAAAGAAATGGATGGCTGACAGGTTGGTCTATTGTCCACTTAAAGGAATGAAAACAATAAAAGTGTCTTTTCGCCTGAGGAATTGGAAAACACTAAGAAGGGGTAGAAGACAGATGGTCTTTAAAGGGGCTACATTACAGGGGAGACACGCAGAGACAACACAACGCAAAACGTGTAAGCTCCAACCTGTTTATTAGAGGACTGCAGATGACAGTGAGTGTTCGAATTATCGAGAGTCCACTGTACTTCAAAATTGTAGAATATATTTATTTAATTGTAGACCTCGCTCTTTGAAAGGTGAAATTCATTGCTATTTTTAAGTGATTATTATTTTTAATGTGATTTACATTAAATTTGAACAAAATTGTCTCTCATTTTAAGATAAGTCTTCCAATTTTATGTCTGTAAAAAAAATCTGCTTTTTTCCTTTTTTCTGAAAAGACATTAAACTATATCCAACTAAATATGGTTAATGTAACAGATTTTGATTTACTTTATCGTTTACATTCTTATATTTTTATTGAATATTTCTTTAATTAAAATATATAGATGTATGCACGTGATAAGTACTTTTCCTACTTAATTTTTCATACTCTCTTTTTAAAAGAGTTTAATTTTCCAATCGCAAGTTTAATATACTTACCACTTTTTTAAGCCTCTCTTAAACTTGAATTTATGTTTATATACACCATAGAATATATATCTCAACGTGGGCGTTTGAGGCTTTCAGGGGGGCAGTAATAGACCCAGAGAAAATTAAGGGGCGTTGAGATGGCACGGAGGGGCTTGGACAGATTCATCAAAAAGGACTAAAAAAAACACGCTGATTATGTACTAACAAAAGTAAACTTTAATACTGTTTACTTATGTTGATTGTATGTATTTGAATCATTTCTATATCACATGTAGAAAAATTCACACATTTTGGAAGTTCCGGAAGTGGATGAAAAACTTAAAGATTATATTACATTCAGGCCTACATTAAATTGAATGACATAGTGCATTTTAATTTCTGTATTGCACGTGTTGTCTTTGTCTGTGAGCAGTAGGAAACATGTTGTACTTCGTTCAGTTACGTATTGCTGGTGATGAATCTCCATGTAGTGCTACTGTATTCAGATGGCTTAAAATTTGCAGTGGTCGCAAATCCCACTTCAGGATAAGAAGAACACAGAACATCCGCAGTCGGCAGTAATCATAATGTGCCATATGAAAAGTGTTAATGGATGATAATCGCTGTACCTACCAAATAATACAGAAGGACCTTAACATTGGATCCAGAAGCCTTACAAAATTATTATTCATGAAGAATTATATGAAAATGTAATTTGTCGTTGGGATCCCCATAATCTAACTGAGCACCAAGAGGCGTATCAAAATCAGTAAAGAGCCCTTAAATTGCTAAATGATGGTGGCCACCGCATCATTTCTAAAATTTTAACGGGTGAAACATGCCTACCGTTTTTGATGTTCGAAACGTCAAGAAAGCAAAATATGGATGTCAACAATGGTGAAAGACAACGATCAACTAAAAAGTAATGTAAGCCGTTTTCTTCAGAAGTGGAATTGGTCAAAACCATGAGTTGGAAGGACAGAAGATGGACAGAGCTGGTATGCCCCAAGTATCTTCCAGAAATTCTCCAAGAAGTTAATGTTAGGGACCTAATGCTTCACCATGATAGTAGTTTCTTAAGTAAAACAAATTAAAATGATAGAACATCCACTTTATTCTACTATGTGTGACTTTTGGTTGTGTTTAATCTAAAAGAACTTAGGAGGACATCGTTTTCATTCAGAAGAAGAGATTGATGTGGCTATATAGATATTTGTTTCATCAATACCAAAGAAATAAGATGGTTTGAGGCATTTAGAAACAGGAAAACTCATCTACAAAGTGCATTGATGCTGGAGGAGACTACTTGAACACTCCTAAATTTGTAAGTATAACTTTGAAAACCTAGGAGTATCTCAAAATTTCAAGGTGACCTCATCACTTATATTCTGGAGTCTCATTGTAGTACCGGTTTAAGGGTGGTTTATATCATTTTTTAGTAGTTTTCCATCTGTTTCAAATAGTGTGTCTCAAAACAACCCGAGGACATTTTGGCCGCAGCATTTTTTCAATAGGAAAAAATTAATGAAATCAAAGTAAAAAAAACTTCTAAAATATCAACTATGTCTGAAAACAAATATTAGCCTTGAAATCAACTTGGTTAAGTAACAATGAGCTCTAGAAAACTCAAAACATAAAGAAAAATTATTTTAGTAGTGAAAATTGAAATTATCTTTATTAAGCGGAAAGAATTGATTGTGTTCAAAAATATATATATTTTTAATTATTTTTTTACTAAAGGAAAAAAAACTTTAAAATGAAAGCGAGAGGAACTAAACTCAGTAAACTTCAAATATCTTAAATACTGATTGGTTATCAGATCTTAAAGTTAGAAGCATGCTTCCCAATTATGTAAACCACAGGAAAATAAATAAATAAATATAATAAAAATGATTTTTTGTCATTTTTAAAATTACAAATGTATGTAATTTTATTCTTCTACCTTCATCAAAATATTTCGCCTATAAGTACCAATCATAAATGTAATTTTCGGTCTTCATGGAAATTTTGTTATTAGAAAAATAGAAAATAGCTTTAAGCATATTTAAAATAAATCTTCTATATTGTAGTATGGATTTTCTTTTTTAAAAAAGTCTTTAAAACTCTGCACAAAATACCCCAACTAGATGCCTTCTTCATGCCCTTATAACAAATAAAAGATTTTCCAGCAATAATATAAAATATACCAACTTTATTTTACACTATCCTTTTATGTACGGTTCAAATTACACGATTGTTTCTTTTCGATTAATATACAGTAGAACGTCCGTTTCTATCCGAGCGTTTATTATCTGGACCATTTTATTTCAACTACATGTACTGTATGAATACGTTTTAAACAGTGCAATGTAAATGTTGTTTCGCGTGAGACCAAAAGGTGAGGCAGAAAAGCCAAGGAGAGGATATTTGGGGAATTTCAGTTTGTGTGGTTGGGAAATATGTATGGAATAAACTGTGTGTAGATTTATAGAAGGCGAAAGACTTCAATAGAGGACCACAGGAAGAGATTGACTTGTCAGTCCCAAGATTTCAACAATGCGATGA
Organism: Trichonephila clavata; assembly: GCA_019973975.1. Lineage (NCBI taxonomy): Eukaryota > Metazoa > Arthropoda > Arachnida > Araneae > Nephilidae > Trichonephila > Trichonephila clavata. The sequence continues at coordinate 20,645 of BMAO01028388.1, forward strand.
AGAAGATGTAGAATGCAGAAGACTGTGGATATCAAATGCTAAATGAGGATGAGATTGCCCTGACTTCCGTGCAAGCAGAATCCGACCTGTCGACGATGAAACGGATGAAGACAGGGACAAGCAACAATAGCAGAAAGTAGCAAAGGGTCCACCAAATGCTGACGCGTTTTTGCGTTAGAACAGCTGTAATTAGTAGAACAACAATCACTGTCTGTCCTGCAACTTCTGCTGCTCAAAGAGAATCAGAGATCTTGGCAGTAAAAACAAAGGTCTACAACGGTACAGAAAATAAGTGATTATTTTCCACAATCAAAGGTAAAATTACAACATTTGCACCTATTTTGCTTTTCTTCAACACATTTCCGCATGATGATTTTCAATATTCGTATAGTGTCGGTTCACTACATGGATTGCATTCAGTTTATCGAACAATCATGTATCCGAACAGTGTCCAGTCCCAATTGATTCAGATAAACGATGTTCTACTGTACTCTAAAATGGTTTAAGTTTAACCATTGTTCTTGGAAAAATGGCTGAAATTCAAGATATTTACTAATCAGGGGCGTCTTAAGACTCTTTGAGGCTAATTTGAAATAATCTTAACAAGATTTAGACCCTGGGCCCTATCCCAAGAAAGTAGCCCCTGAGATCCTTAAAGTAGGCAGTGTATAGCATGCTTTGTCATATACTCGTTGAAATGGTAATTTGGAACAAATAAGTGTGCACGACTCACAACTCAAAAACCTAGGCACAAACCCGCTCGTCGCGATGGCCGCATTTCAACTAAAATAGTTGAATGGTTGTTTATGTATTAGGCTTAAGCTGAACGCGGACAATGGTCATCATAATGCAGATTTTACCACTTTTGCCAGTCGACATGCAGTTTGAAATTCCCTGTTTTTCGGAGAATATGCACGGGAATAATGTTTGACCATTAAAATTATCCGGATCATGATCTTACTAAAACAGAGTCGAGAACAGAACGAGGCTTCCATCGAGTGCAAGGCCCTGGTCCCGGGCCCAGTTGTCCCATTCTTTAAGACGTCCATTTGCATAAATCTAGTAAATAATTTTTAAATTAGGGATCAACACTTGGACTAAAACTTAAAATTTTCTCAGGATATAAATATTTATTTAGTTTGGTACTTAAAATTACGTGATGATTTGCGAAACTAAAATAGCTATATAAATTTTTAAAAAAGTATCTCTGATTAAAGAAATATGAAAACCAGCAACTTATTTCTGAAAAGGCAGTTAATTTTCTCAAAATGCTTTTATAATTGAGAACCTTTATTGGATTTCAGCGTTGAAGATCTAACGAATTTCTACTTATCTCAAGTAATAACAAATGCTTTATATACAAGTAGCGGCGAATAATTTATTATTATTTCAAATATCATATCTTGTCCTATGCTGAAACAATATGTATGCGCTTTTGATTTTATTTTAATTACTGAAACAGGTATAAATTTAATTAAATGTATACAATTTTTATATATAAAACACGTCCTTAATTACCTATTACATGGCTTAAAAGAACTTGAATGTATAAAAAAATATAACTCCTCTTTACCATACAAATATAGTATCTGCAGGGATGTCTTAAGGCCTGGGCCAACTGGGCCTGAGCCCAGGGCCTCACCATGGTGAGGCCGTTTATTCTCGACTCTATCACCCAATAAGACAATGATCTGGATCTTGTGGTTCAATATTATTCCCGTAGATATTCTCCGGAAAAACAGGGAATTTCAAACTGCATGTCAACTGGTAATAGTGGTAACACTGTATTATTATGTGATGATCGTTGTTCATGTCCAGGCTGGGCCAAATACCATAAACAATCATTCAACTCATTTAGTCGAAATGCGGTCATCGGTTGAGCAAGTTTGTGTCTATGTTTTCGAAATTTTGAGTCATGCAAATTTATTTGTTTCAAATTACCATCTATACGAGTATTTGACAATGCCTGGTTTTTAAAGATCTCAAGTAAGGCCTACTTTTGCATAGAGGCCCACATAGGGCCTCAAAATATCAAAATTTTTCTGAGCCCAGGGCCTCAAAAAGTTTTAAGACGTCCCCGAGTATCTGCGTGTTTTTACACGGCATTTCATCCTTTCCGTCACATTTTAATTGAACTGGAAATAAATTTTGTCCTATACTTCTTATTAAAAATCGTGAGTTGAAAAACGGTGAACGAGTTGCATATATAATTAAAACATGACGTCCAATCCCCCTTCCGGGATATTTCATGTCCATATACTCGCGTAAAGGTGGAGCATAATGCTCTGGGCATCATCTTGTTGGAACCACATGGCCCTGTCGATGTTGAGTGTCACCTCTTTCAGCAGGCTTGGCTAATAATTTTGGTAAAAAATCAGGCAGTTGTCTCCATTTAAAGCTTAGGGTAACTCAAATTGTACAAGTACTTTTCGTTTAATATTCAAGTTTGCATGCTGATTTTAAACCGAAAATTGTGACTGATCATGCATAGATGTTGATTTTCCAAGTACCATTCCTCCAAGTTGTATAAGTTTAAATATACGTTCTTTTTAAAAAGGAATTCGTTAACCCACGCTATTTTGTCCACAAAATACGGGTCTTCGTTATTTCTCACCACCATTTTTCTCCAAAACTCGAGCCTCGGAGTTATTCACAATATCACAAGGCTTGATGTGCGTGTTGTATATGATATGGATGGAATTCGTGTTTTTAAATACATCTTGGACAGTACTTTTTGGCATTCTTGCAGTTCTTTCAGTTGAACGCATTGGAGTACTGAGAAAGTTTTCGACTTACCTAGATTAATGTCACTGTTGTATTTCTGAAGACTTCAACCGGACGTATGAACACTAGGCAAACGTTAAAAACTACATGGGGTTGCACAACTAGTATAGGGTTGACAGAATATGGACCATCCACAAAAATGTAGTTTTTTTTTTAAATGGATTAATTTTGTAAGAAACAAAAGGGCAAGTGATTGCCATAGATAGAAATGTAGCATATGCTGTACCATTTTGAAATAATCCCCAAATGGTTAATATAATATTTTCTTTTGCAGGTGTCAAAGTTAAGTGGCATCATTTTCTCAAACCGGCTCAAACAACACTAAATTAGCCTTTAGAAATAAAAGGGTATGCTCGATTTGTGTCCGTGATTAACAGCACAGATGTGGAAGATCACGTTAGTGAAAAAATCACAGTGAAATTGTGAAATTTGTGGTCAGAGTACTTGTTGATCTATCTGATCGAAGGTATCAATAGAGGTGCTTTAAAACGAAAATGTTCTACAAACTACTTTTGTGCTTAAAATGTTCTACAGGCATGCATGGACATCTTAAAGCATGGGCCAACTGGATTCGAGCCTCACCCTCGATGGGGGCCTCATTTCGTCCTCAACTCTGTCTTAATAAGATCATGTGTTCCGGATAATTTTAATGGTCAAATATTATTCCCGTACATATTCTCCGAAAACTGGGAATCTCAAACTGCATGTCCACTGGCGAAAGTGGTAATACTGTATTATTATTATGTGATGACCTTTGCTCATATCTAGGCCTAGGCCTAATACCATAAACAATAATTTAGTCAGAAATACGTATCCGGTCGGCTGTTTTTGCTGGGCTTTTGGGTGTGAGTTGTGCACATTTGTTTCCAAATAAGCCGTTTGGCGCAATGTTGAAACAAAAGCTTTGTTTTATATACACCAGGTGTGGAGAACCTTTACGGATCAAAGTGCCATTTTCAAAGAATATTTGTGGAGGTACAGACGTGCCCGTCGATAATTTTGACATATGATTGTGGGAATATAAAACTAAATACTAACTCAAACTATTTGCTAGATAAACTACATTTTGTATTTTATTCTAGTTAATTTTTTAGTTATAAGTGTTATTTAAAGTAACATTAGTGTGTGTGCTGTTGCAGGTCAGATGAAAAATAACTTATTTTAGGATTGTAAGATGCTACTTTTAGCAGAATGCAATCTGAATTGGAGTCATCAATGACAGTTTCTAAAGCAGTCTTCAATGTATTCATCTCTGAAAATAATGACTCGCAGACAGATAGATAATGTGATTAAATAGCACATAGGTCTCAGCTTCTTCAAGCAGCTAATGAGTCCAGAATCGAATTCCATGTTTCCAAACTTTCATTAATAGCAATTTTACAATATATCAAGTTCAACCTTTTCCTTGTTTCAATAAATTGTGGATCTACTAATTGAACTACACTGAAATCAATCTGGATTTTGCATTTTCAGATTTTCAATTTCAACAAATGGTGGGACAAGTTCAGTTTATTAATCAGGGCATATACATAAAAACTTGAACTTATTTTGATAATTCTTTGTTGAAAATGTTAGAAACAGCGAGTGATCATTCGCGTTTGTTCGTAATACTTTATATTGAACTTCGTTATTTTGAAAAAAAATGCAAACCGTTTTAATCGGTGGCGTATTCTGTCACTTGCCATCAATGGAACGTGTGCCACTGGTTCGCCATCCCTACTATATACTGTCTACTTTTAAAGACCTCAGGTAAGGCCACAAAAATCTTAAAATTCTCTATTTATGGCCTTAGAGTCTTAAGACGACCCTGCAGGCATACTGTTACAACGTCCGGAAAACTGAAGGCGAGGTTGTCGAAATTAATTTACAATAACTCCATGAGCTCCTTCAAAGAATGGATTTTCTCAATTTTCGATTTTAAATGGTTTTAAGGCAAATAATTGTTCAAAGATATTGCGTTATGCTTATAATATCCACAAGTTAATTTTTGCTGCCTATTTTCTTTTAATACTTCGTTTACAACAGATAGAATTTATTCGACTGTGATTTCGAAAATATCACAAGGATCACATGGAGGCTGAAATCTTTGATTAAATTAATTCATATTATTTAAATTGTTATTTTATATTTTGAGACATCAGCCAACCTACAAATATTCATTTGAGTTCTTGTAAATTTCTAATTGTTTCTCATTAGGAATTAAGCCATTGTGGGAATTTAAGTATGAGGTCCCGATAGATATTCGTATTTGCAAATGCGAGTGTCCTAATATGCCCAAATATCATGGTGTCTTATATTCAAAAACATTTTTGCTATTTTGTTGAATTGACACAGTAAGATAGTTCGGACATAAACAGAAAACATAGTAAAATACACATAAATTGAGTGCTTTGATACAATTCGAAACAAATAAATGTACACTATTCACAATCTCAGAAACCTTCTCGACCAATGGCCATATTTCAGCTGAATGAGTTGATTGCTTATGGTATTAGGCCAAGGCCTAGACATGGACAATGGTTATCACATAATAATACAGTCTTACCATTTGTGCCAGTGGACATGCAGTTTGAAATTTCTTGTTTTTCGGAGAATATGTATGGGAATAATATTTGACCGTATAAATTATCTAGCTCATGATCTTATTAAGACAGTCGAGAACGAAACGAGGCTCCTATTAAGTGCGAGGCCCTGGGCCTGGGCCCAGTTGGCCCTTGCTTTAAGACGTCTCTGTTCGTTACGTATTTTTACAACAATATAGGGCCGTAGATAGCCTAGTGGTTAGAGCATCGGTCTCCAGACTGGAAGGCTAGGTTCGATGCCCGATACAGCCAAATATCCACCGAGTGCCCACGGAGACATTACTCCGTTAAATCAGTGGAGTGGTGTCGCCATCTATCGTGTTGTACCGTCAAATCGTGCAGTCACCTTAATGGGGCTCAAGCTAGAAGCTAACGACGTAAAATTCTAGCCCTTAGCGCAATGGATTTCGTGGACCTTGATCTGATGCTACTGTCGATCCAAGTGGCATAAACAACAATATAAAATTTTAATTACCTATCTATGTGCTTAAACAAAAATACATGTTCTCGGTTTATAAAAATTTTAATTTATCAAAATAGATGTAATTTTTACCATTTTAAATAAGAAAATATTTTGCACCAGGATATTTGTCCAAAGAGTCTCACTTAAGGAGCCAAGAGCCACATGCGGCTCTGGGAGCCACTTGCCAGGCTGCTACCTTAAGACATCCGTGGCTGGGGGACCCCGTGAGTCCGCGGACCTCAGTTCCCAGAACCACTGCTGTATGAGTCAAGGATGTCTTAAGACTTCTTCGAACCCCTGGGCCCCTCACAAATATTTACTTGTGATCCTTAACGGTACACTATGCGTTGTCAAATACTCTACAAGCAATAATTTTAAGCAAATAAATGTAACCGGCTCGACCGACTGCCGTCTTTGACTGCATGAGTAATGATGATGTATGGTAGTAGGCCTAGTCTGTACATTGGACAATGCATCATGTGGCCAGTGGACATATAGTTCGAAATTCCCAGTTTCTTGGAGAATACAACTGGAAAAACATTTGACCATGGAAATTATTCAGATTATAATTTTGTTAAAAGGTTTTAGTCGAGAACGAGACAAGACCCTGTGCAGGATGGCTTAGTTGGCCCTGTCTTAAGACGTCCCTGTATGGAGTAAGTCATCTCTGTTACTTTTAAGAGTGTGCTACATATACACACTCTCCTAGAAATAAATATTTACCACAAAGTTCAAAACACAGGAGTCTTTCTTGGTGTATATAATGCGTTCTTTTGAACTGCCCCACCCTTTTCTGGTAAATGTTCGATACCCCCTTTTCTAGTGAATATTTTAATACGCCTCCATTCTAAATAAAAGTGTATATAATACAGGATGAAAACAAGGTTAAGTTTTAAGAATATTCTATTACTAAAAGAATATAATTTTAATTTTTCTATAGTCCCTTTTTGCGAATCAAACATGCATTGCCACAAATATATTTATTAGTAGCAATATCATATATTTTAGTCATAGGTAGGATATCGTTGGAATTAAAACTACTGAAGTTCTTCTTGACAATAAGAGTGGAATAAATAAATTTAGCTTACCTGTTATAAAGACAGGCAGGTGTTTTCTTAAGTAATTCATAATAAACTATTGCTTTCAGAAATAAACATAAATTATTGAGTTTCAGCCGCAAGTCACGTTAATTCTAGTTAACATATTTAATTATGTTTCTTGGACAATACTCGTAATGAAATGCAGTGGACGAAA
>BMAO01028389.1:0-15475 GCA_019973975.1 Trichonephila clavata
GCTGTTCAGCATCCTCTCTCCACGGTGTCTCCAGACTCGAATCCGACCATCGTGGTGTTGCAGACAGATACGTGACTCGTCAGTAAAGACAACTTCATTCCATTCTGCACCCACATCCTTCTTTCATCGCACCATTGGCGGCGGAGACGTTTGTGGTTCTGCGTCAAGGGTAAACCAAGCAATGTACGTTTTGCGGACAGATCACTCTGCTGTAAACGGCGTCGAATGGTACGTGCAGACACTGAATGATGCGTTAGAGACTCAATGGGCTGTGCTATGGTTCGTGATGTGACTGAGCGATCCGTCACTGCCATGCGCACAATTTGCCTGTCCTCGCGTGAAGTGGATCACTGAGGTGGATGTGATCAACCACGTCGGTCCGTCGTACCGTCCTGTATCCAATGGTCACATATCCGCATTGCAATTGTTTGGTTTCGTCCAACACGACTACCGATTTCCCTGAAAGATAATCCACAATCTCGGTAGGCCACTATCCTTCCTCTGTCGAACTCAGACACTTGATCAAAAGCTGCTCGCTGTTTTCTACGAGACATAACTGATCGTTTTTTGAAAAAACCATAAGAAAAACACAATTGCCGAACTTGAAATCGTTGAAATCTCCAAGCCTTAAATAGTGCTTTGAGGTGGCACCATATGTGTGTGTGTGATGTGTGACTGCGCTGAAATTCTTATCATTTGCATATCTCACCTCCGCTAATGCATGTTGTAAATTTCATGTTATTTGAGTGCTTTCTCCAGGGTGTTGCATTTAAGGTGTCCAGCAGTGTACTATATATATATATATAACATTACAAATTATATAAATAATAAATTAAATAGCAATATTTATCATAGAAAAGTTTTAATATTATTTAAGTTGCATTTTGAAACAGTGTGATATCCATTCATCAATATACAAGTATGTAGTACTTCTTTTATTTACTGTAGGGGTCTTCAACCCGTGGCCCACGGGCCACGAATGACCCACTGAAAGCATTTTAGTGGCCCTTCATTTGAATCTGAGACAATTTCAGGAAAAATTGCCTTTTCTTCTTTTTGCCACTAAATGCGCCCTGTTTTCTCTTATTCTTGGTATTTAAAACAATTTATTGATATCTACTTAAATAAAATTTTCTTAAAATGACGAGTTTTTCAAAAATTTCATTGTATCCTAAATAATTTTAAAAACAAAAAATATGACTATGCATAAAATCTCAAAAGTCTTCAGAAGAAAAGTTGGACATATATTTTAACACGCAAAAAGTTACTAAATTCGACTTCCTTTAACGTTTATGAAACTAATCTATATAGTATATAAAGGAGAAAAGCGACTCACTCACTCACTGACTAATCACGATATCTCCGGAAATATTCAACCAACAGACTTGAAATTTGGTAGACATGTTCATTTCATGGAGTACATATCCTCTAAGTACGGATTTTTTTTTTTGCGAAATTCAAACCGCAAGGGGCGTTACTTAAGTGTCGTTATAAACAATTGTCCCCATTTTTAAACTAATCGACGTACAATCTTGAAATTGGGTAAGAAGACTCCTTTCATAGAGATCCGCTACAAAATGAGTTTAGTGAAAATCGACCTCCAAGTGGCGTTGAGGGGCTTAGGGTTCGTTATGATAATTATTTCCATTTTTAAACTATTAGACGCACTGTGTTTGTATTTGATAAATAGATTCCTTTCATAGAGTAGAGATCAGCTACAAGATGGGTTTGGGGAAAATATCCCCCCAAGGGGCGTTGCGGGGAATTAAGAGGCGTAATAAATAAATATCTTCGTTTTTAAACTACTTGAACTACCTGCTTGAAAATTGGTAGGCATGTTTCTTTCATGGAGTAAATATCCGCTACAAAATGGGTTTTGGGAAAATTGACCCCAAGGGATGTTGCGGGGGAGGGGGTTAAGGGGAGATATGAATAATTATTCCAATTTTTAAACTATTAGACGCACAGTCTTGAATTTTGGTAAGCAGATTCCTCTCATAGGATAGAGATACGCAACAAAATGCGTTTCGTGAAAATCGACACTCAAGTGGCGTTACGGGGCAGGTGCGTATAGGTAATTATTTCAATTTTTAAACTACTGGACGTACAATCTTGAAATATGATAATCAGAATCCTTTCATGTATTAAAGATATCCTATGTAATGTGTTTTGTTAAAATCGACCCCTAGGTGGCGTTACGGAAACTCAAGGAGCGTTATAGATAATTTTTTCCATTTTTAATTTATTAGACGCACAGTCTTCAAATTTGGTAAGCAGATTCCTTTCGTAGAGTATAGTTCCCCTATAAAATGGATTTTGTGAAAACAGACCCCCAAGTGCCGTTGAGGGGTCTCAAGGGGCGTTATAGATAGCTATCCCCATTTTTAAACTATTAGACGTACAGTCTTGAAATTTGGTAAGAAGATTCCTTTCGTAGAGTAGAGATCAACTACAAAATGGGTTTCGCGGATATCAACCACCAAGTTTTATTTTGGGCGATTAAGGGGCGTAATCGATAAATATATTCGTTTTTAAACTATTAGATCTACCTGCTTGAAAATTGGTAGACATGTTCAATTCATGGAATAGAGTTCTACTAACAAAGAGTAAAACGAAAATCGACCCCAAGGAGGGTAGTGAAGGGCCAAGAGGAGTTATTGAAAAATATTCCTGTTACTTGAAATTTGTTAAGCATGTTTCTTTTGTTGAATAGAGATCCACTAAGAATGTATTTTACGGAAATCAACTCCTGAGGGGAGCAGGGGATTACTGGGGTGTATACTGACAAAAAAATTCCTTTTTTCGAAATACAAGGACTATAATAATGAAATCTGGTTTGCATTTTTCTTTGTTGAATTGAAATTCGCCAAGAACAGTTATTTTGGAAAACGACTCTCAACGGGATTACGAGGGTATTGATAGAAAAAATTTCGTTGTTTTTTTTTCTTGTTAGACTTAGACTTGAAATTTGGTTTGCATGTTCATTTTACAGAGTAGAGATCCACCGAAATTTGGTTTTGTGGGTATCTACTTGGTTTCAGGGTTACGAAAGTGCAAAACATCATTCTATACTTCAATTTTAGAGATTTTTAGAAAATACATGTTAGATGAGTCCTGTCCTTTTTTTTATCAAGAGGCGAGTGTTACAGGTATAAGAATATTTTTCAATACAATCGAATTCTTAATGCTAGGACTTAGATATTAATAATTTATATATATATATATTTATAAAACATATCATAAAATACCCAGCGAAGCGGGTGGGTAACAGCTAGTATATACATATTTACAAATCAGTAATCCCTTAGAATCAGTTGTAGCCTTGTAAGACAAACTTCCCTTTCTTATTTAAATTTCTTAACTACATGATTATTTGACAGTCGTGGAGCCCGTGGATCATTGTAAAATTTTTTCTGTGACCCACAGATCATTGTGGATTTATTGATATTCCCCTCGAGCTTTAAAGTTTGATGATCCTTATTTTACAGCAACTGATTGCTTATTAATTTAGCACTTTAAATCTAAACGAGGCCTATTGGAGACGGAACTCATACTTTTCTGTCTCATCAAAGGGACGAGAACAACACTTGAGCTGACTCTCCCTCTCCACATCATGCCAACATGATTAAATTGTATCATCATGTCTGTAAGATGAGTATTTGGGACTCAAACCCATTACTAAACAGAAATAATGTCTGCCATGAATTTACAGCCATGACTATTCAACTACCGTGACCCTGACTATTTTCAATGTCATTATTATTTAGTTAATGAAGTCCTTGTGATAAAATTAATAGCTTCAAAAATATTTTACGCTGCTAGAACAGGATCACCATATCAAATTTATAAAACCATACGTTTGTAAAAATTCAAATGTTAGTATTTGATTTATTTAAAAATTTTAATATTTTTTACTTCACTCAATCATAGATGTCACTACCAGTTTACTTTTTTCGATGATTATTTAATTTTCCCCTTGTGACGGATCTATACGCGACTCTATCACACCTTGGAGACTCTTCTGGGGAAAAATTTAATTCAACCAACTTTCGCCGACCAAGGAAGCGTGATTATGTAAATGAAGTATATTATATAAATTCTGTTTTCGCAAGTTTATGGGTTGGCACGTTGGAGTTGGCAAGTAGGAGTTAGCATAGAGTCTGCGAGTTAGTTTGTTAGTTGAAGATTGAAAGAGATAGTGGAATTATTAAGAGGTCGTGGAGTTGTCCAGGAAAACGGATTACACCAGTGATTCCAACTACATTGATCAATTACGATAAAGATCACCTGCAAGATTCCAGTGTAGGATCCGAAGCATAAAGAGTACAGGTATCGTGAGCTTTATTATTTAGAAGTTAGCTTATTAGTGTGCGACGTAGTTATATTTGAGCGTATTTAAGCTATCTTAGATTCAGTTGAGGGTCCGTAGTAAGATCCCCGTGTTATAGAATCTCACCTCCGCGCTCTAAAATGGACTAAATTCATGTGACGTCACGAAAACGTGAAAACTGTGTCACGTGATTACGCTGCGGTTTGTTTACTACTATCGCTAGGACTATTTTGCTATCGCAGTTTCACATTGTACTTTTAAAAATGTCTCAATTTGCTAAAATGTTTGCTCAATCAATAAATAAAAATATAATTGAGGAAAAAAATCACATTTTTTCATAAACCAGTGCAAAATATGAGTGTTTTGAAAGCATGTTGACGTGAGGATTATAAACCATCTCCTCACTGTTTATTATGTATGCAATTACTTTGAAGAATATTTTCAATACCGACGCCAGCTTAAACCAAGCTTTATTCTCACTATTTTTGTCTTCACAAAAGAAACCTCTTCAAAAAGGATTTTGGAGAGATGTAGACTTTCACAAACATGTAAATACTTCCAAGCAAATTTTTGTTTATTTTAAATAAAATTATATAGAGAACATACATAAGAAAGTAAAATATGTTAGTTAACTTAAGCAAATTTTTGTTTATTTTAAATGAAGTTATATTGAGAACATATAATGTTTAATTAACTTAAGTTTTACTTATTTTACGCATCTTCAGAGTAGTAACAGAGGTACTTAAGTATTTAATTATCTAAAATTAGAACACAAGAATCTGATATGTAACCATACATGTCATATCAAAAACAAGTATTTTTTTAAACTTTTTTACTTTATAATTTTACAATATTACTGGGAAAAAGAGAAAAAAAAGCATTTTTGAGAAGTATTCACTACAAAAATGGAAAAATATCTTAATTTACTACAGCTTCATAAATGTTTACACTAAATGATGAATCAAGTACCACTTTCAAACATTAGAAATCAAAATGATCATTTACCATTTGTAAAATTACACGTAAAAAAATTGTGCAGCATTTTGAAAGTCTTTATTCGCAGCATTATTTCAGGCAAAAGATATAATTTATCAAGAATTGAATTACAAATAAGGTAAAAAAATTAAGGAATTAAAGTTTTAAAACTAAAATGTGTATAATAGAATAAATTTGCGTCTATATATTGGAAATAAAAGTCTTGCTCACAACTACATGATCAAAATAAAATAGTCATTTTTGAATCCATAGTTCTTTTACAAAAAAATAAAAATTGTAATATATTTGTGTGTTATTGATTAACACATCTGTTTTTCAGAGTTTGACTGTGTGGTATAAACCTATCACAGAGAAAGAGATGTGCAAATTTTTTTACTATTTATAATAAATATGCATTTATATTGGTGTTTGCACAATATGTAGAAGATTTATCATTATAGATTAGATTTATTTTATATCATTATATTTATGTTTACATAAATATAAAAGACTCATGTATATTGACATTATCCTGCTTATAAGTCCTGAATAAATTTGTTGCATGAGTTACTTACCAATATTGACCCAAGAAAAGTATTTGGATCAATTTTATATTTATCGCGAAAAGAAATACAGAAAATCTTTTTCAAAATTATTGTTATTGGTCAAAATCACTGATATTTTTGAGATAAGATTGTCCTCGTAAAACAATGCTATATTTAGTTAATTAACATTCTTGTAAGTAGTAGAAACTGTGATTTTGATTAGAATGGAACTCAATTTATTCATAATAAATTTTGGTAACTTGTTGATGCAATAATGATTTTAATCTTTATTAATATATTTTCAAACGTTAAATTTCAGAGAGAATTCTGTATCTTTTTTTTCTGATGTTGTTTTATCTTCCATTTTCTTTAAAGTATAAATATAATTATATGTAAAGGGATACTTTTCATTCATATTAGTGATAACAAAATAACATAGAGAGAGTACATTTCTTCAAATAAGTTTTAAGTTTGCAAGAAATGGAACTGGGGTATTTAACGTTAAACATAAATACCTGGTCAAGAGACATAATTAGTAGAAATTGTGAATGGAAATTTTATGTAACTATTCATTTATATATATATATATATATATTGTGTTGAATTTCTTCTATCTTATTTGCAATCCTTGTGTTGTAAAAATAAAATGCATTTTCATCAACAGATAAATATAATGGATATTGTTTATCAATATGAGATAAACAATAGCTTAAAGAAGTAAATTTTTAAAAAATTTGTACAAGTTTAACTTATATTTTGGAGCCATCTACTGTTTATAGATAAATCATACTATTATTTTTATAAATTATATGTAATTCAATAAGAAGAAAAATATATTTAAGACTAAAGATAATTAAATTGAATTTCTAATAATTATTGCACCTTTTCTGATGAAACATTCCCTTAATATTGTATAATAATTTTTAAAAAGTAGATCAACATGTTAAAGGCACTTTATACAAAGACAATTAAAAAAAAGCATTCAATTTGTCTTAAAAAATTGTAATGCAAACTCTCTCTCTTTTAATATAGTTTATACTAGCATTAATAACATTAATTTGTGATCCAAGTGTCGCATACCCATGCATTATATTTAGTAACCCAGATATAAAAGGGCAATTTCCAATAGAAAACTATTCAGTTCTGCAAAACATTGTACTAATGAGTAAAATTACAAACACATGTTTATTTAGTGCATTTTTTTTTCAGAAAAGTTAAAATTTTTGCAATTTCTTTTCGATGCTTAATATAACAAGGGCATTTAAGCATTCTGTACACATGCATGACTGAAGGTAATTTTATTAACTGTAATGTGCTTAAAGAGCATTTGCTATAGTGATTGCAACTTAGAGAAAAGTATTAAAACAGTTAATACATGTAGAAATAACTCATTATAATCATTTAGTTAATTATTAGACCTGATTCTGTACTTTATATGTAATTAAATAACTCATAATAATGGATAATCACATTACAATGAATATATCCTGAAAATTATATATTAATATGAATTATTTCTTTAACTAAAAAATGAAATATTATTTTCTTTTATTACTTTTGACAATCATTTCTAAAAAAAATTCCAAACATTTTTAAAGAATAATTACTAAGTAAATCAGACAGTCAAAGATGGAGAATGTTATTTTATTAGAAACATTTCAAATATCTTTAAATGCTCCATAATATTGTAAAACACATACATATATATAAAGTATTTATATGCAATACATTGTAAAAATAAAATTCATTTTCATCCAGTAACTGTTCACAGTAAAATAAAATATTCATTCGAATTTTAAGTGTAGGTAGGCAAACTTGATGTAAATATAGTGTTAAAAAAATTCCTTTTCATCGCAGGATAAATACCATATCAACTCTAATATTTTATGTACAAAATGGGGAAAAAGGCGATGGAAAAAAATACACTTTTACCAAAAGATAATTATCTACATTTATCTAAAACTTACATATTACCTATTATTCTATATACACAGGCTTCAAGAAACAAACGTTTTTGCAAGTTTAACATGTACTTCAAAAAATAAGATAACAACAAATCATCAAATTAAATTTGATCATTTCTAAAAATTGTTGCCTTTTGCGATGGCATCATTCCCCTTAAGAATATTTTATTTTAATTTAAAGAAAGAAATGACATCAATTTTTAACAGTAAAGAATAATTATTAATAATTTAGAAATCAATAATTTGTGAAATGTAAAATCAAAGAAAAATTTATTTAATTTTTGTAAACATTCCTTTCACAAATTATCATCAAATTGTTTTATTTCAGAATAAATATTTTCTCTTGACTTTGAATTATGAATTAAAATTATAAACAGACATTTTTTTATATTATATACACTTAACTGGCACTGTATTTGATAATAATAGTGAGTTCTTTTTAAGGAAATCATACAATTGTTATTCGATAGTCAAACAGTTTGAAATTTTTTTAAAGAAGTTGTATTGATCCTATATAATGTAAGCCATTCTTGCTCAAAAATATATAATTAATAACTACTAAATTAATTAAGAATTAAAATAACTATTAGCTGTGTAGCTGGTGCTAGGATCCAACCTAAATAAATATACCAGCTAACACTATTTGAAGCAGATGAATACCGAATTAGATAAATAAATTAGAATAAAACAAAAACTATATCAAAGAGTTGTGGCGAGTTTTTCTTAACAAATATATACACTAGAATAATGCATAAAATACAATGATATCATGTATTTTAATTAGATAAAATTACAGCACAAGAATGTCAACAACTTACGTAGATGTTCTAACACTGGAATAAGTAACACGTGCAAATGTTGCCACGGTTGTCAAGTGATTCCCCGCTTGGCGTCGCTCAGGCGTGAATTTAGTCCATTTAATCACCTATCTTAATTCGACTGTTATTGTGTTTGATTGATATTTTGGTAACAATAAATTAATTAGAGTGAAATCATGTCTGATGATCATTCAGTTTCTCCCACACACCTAGCCGAGTTTACAGGTAGACAAGGGGATTCAGAGTCAAGCAAGAACCGACAGGTATTACACCCTGCTTTTTTAATATTATGATTTTCAAACCTTTTCTCTTTTTTTAAAAATTACTTAAATAGCTTATATTGTTAGCATATTTTCTACGTGTAATATGCTGCTGATTGCATTAAAAATTTTATGTTTATAATTACTTATTTTCAAATATTCAGTGTTCTAATTACTAATCATGTTAGTCCTATTCCATAGGGCAAGTAGATTACTTTTTTGATAATATTAGAATAGGTTATTTTTGGATATAATGCTAAGTAATTTTTGCCCTTTTACATTTATTCAAATTTATTGCTGTTTTTAACTGTATTTACACTGAATTTTATCTCTACCTAGTAATATGGCCAAATAAAGACTATTATGTTTGTCCAATGATAGTTGCTATGTACGAGGGTCGTGTAGACATGGAGACAGGTCAAATATGACTGCGTCTGACATCCGTAGAACTCCTCATCGCGTGAAAACGTGTCATGATTTGGGATACTATGGAATAAGATAGCAGTTCCCTCTTCTTAGGTCAGAGGTCTAGAACCTTCTAACGATACGTGTATGATGTGCTGTTGACACTCCTCTTCCTTTGGTGGTGATCAAGGTCATTTACTAGCAATGTAACGCCCGGCTGAACACTGCATCCATCCATCAATATGCTCTGCAAGACGAACACCTGATCATCATTTTCCATTGATTTCTGATCAAGCGTACTCGTCTGAAAAATGACTGGGCACCAACTACATGCCTTGCCACCGATGAGTTTAAAAGGCGAACTTTTGGCAAATGCTTGCCAGGGAACAGAGAGCCGCCCCTCAGGACGCCATCCGTACTCTCACTGACTTTATACCTAGGTATGTTGCTTCATGTATCGCAAATCGCGATGGCCCTTTGAACATACTAAGGGGACGTTTTTGCTCTATGCTGCGAATATCATTTAAAATTAAACAACACTTATTAATCAATGCTATCTACTCAAATTGAGAGAAAAAAATATTTGAATACTAAAAGAGATTGAAATAGATAATTGAAATTTTGAAAACAATTAAGAGATGGATGCTGCAGTATTATGAGCATTGCAAACTAAGGATTGCCTTGTATAACAGTTGAATTTAACCATTCATTTGACAAGCCAATACTTCCCTTTTCTGTTTATTATACTGAGCAAAATCCTATATAATATAATGGATAGAAATTCTATATCCATTATTAATAAAGATCCTAAATGCCTAAAAAGCATTCGAAAATGTTAAGATCAGGCATAAATCAAAGATCAATAATTCGAATATTGCCAGATTCAAATCTCTAAATGGAAATTCAACGACTAAAAAATAAAGGCTCATTAGTAGCTTTATTAGCAAATATAAAAATATTTTTTACTAAAATGACTATAAACTAAAAAATTAAGAAGTAAAATTCAAAATATTATAGGAATATTATTAGGTACATTTTCATGATTTTCTATTCTAAATAACAATGTAATAGCAAAAAAGTATACATATTATATATTTGGAATTAATCTTAGCCATTTTTTTGTTTATATCTTGCACAATTTTTATTCTGTAATAATTATGGGTTTCTCAAAAATTGCATAACGTGTTTTAAAAAAAGGATTCACAGTTTTGTTTTAATTTCCTTTTTAAAAAAAACGATTATATCCTATACATCTCTAATCAAAACTTCGTACGATACAAAATTCCTGTTTTTAATCCTCATTGTGATTTTTTTTAGCATCCTTTATTTTTATTCTTCCCTAGATTGAATATAAGACACAATACGTTGTTTTTTAATGTAATTATAGTTTTTTTTCAGTTAGCGCGTAGCAAAAATTACTCTGAGGAAATTAAGGGTTATAAATATGTAATGAAATTAGGGGGGGGGATGTCAGAGTTAAATTATTTGAGAATGCGCATGCTAAGTAAATTTTTCTAAACTCACTGCACAAAAACTTACTCTATTTTTTTTACTTACAAGTGCGAATAATAGTTGTGAAAAAACTTTCTTTTACACCAAACAAAACAAAAAATTTCCATAAAAGTGCATCAATGTATATAGGAAGCAAAGCAACGAAAAATAATTCTGCAGTATTCCCATTTTAATAATATATTTTATGTATGGTTATTCATTATTGCTCAGAACAAAAAGATATCTATATAAGATATTTGTTTTTAAGAAATGATCTAGAATTGTAAAGTTTCGTCATTTCAACAAAGGCCTAATACACTGAGTGATTTTTCAAGTAAAAGAAAATAACTATTTACCGTATTCAGATTAAAAATCGATTTTTAAAATCAATATTCAATCTTAAAAATTGCTCTTTGTATAAAGTATCTAGGTTGAAGGAGAGAAAAACTATTTTCAGCAATTTCATTATCTTAGTTGTATTGTATAAGATTTGAATATTCCATAATATATGTCAAAGATTTTATATAACTTAAACATAAATAGATTTATATAATAGATCAAGAGAATACTAAAATAAAGTATTAGAAAAATAACTCGTTTGAATTTGGAATAATAAATCTTCACATTAAAGGTATACTATTCTTTACTGAATCCAAAATTAAACTTAATTAAAAAGATAAAAGCATTTAAAACAATAATATAAAAAAATTTAATTCAACTCCTACTTAGCTCAACGAAGAAAGATTTTATTTTAGTTACTTTTTATTAAGTAGTTATGATTAATATGAATAGGTATGGACATATGATAGAATCATAATATTAAGTGACAAAATAGAAAGCAATTTTCCTTGCAATTTTTCATTTTCCTTTATATATATAGTTTAAGACTTTTTTTTTTGCTACTATTTGCAAATTAATTAAGTTAAATTATTTGGAAAAAAACAGTATAGTAAATAAGAAATCACATTCTCAGAAAGTAGGCCATCCTAGGTGGAATTCGGACCCACGACCTTTGGATCAGAAGACCAATGCACTGTCAATTGCGTTACAGGGACACAACAAAAAATTTTCCTTTCTTTATATGCTGTTGGACTTTTATCTTTGTTACTATTTATTTTCTTTTTAAGACGATATGGTACCCTAAAAATGATTTAACTGTTGAAAAAAATTTTATTGGCTTATTTGATACCCCGAATCTTTATAAATATGCCTGCAAAATTTCAAAGCTTTACTTGCATTTTTCATTAAGTAATGGAGCAATGTTTGATGCTAAAAAGCAACTACCATGTCTACATTTCAGATTATCTGCTAGAAAAGAGCCTGATAAAAAATGAATTAGTTATTTTTCTAATGTGCATCAATGATATTGACATTATATATGCAGTAATAAATCATTTTAAGAAAGAATTGTGCAACTCATGCAAAAATTCCAGTTTGTGAATTATTTACTGAAGATCAAATGGATTTGGTCAAGATTTAAAAGTTGTGCGTGCTTTTTATGATGTTATTATGAATGAAATTAAAACTTCAAAACGGATTCTCCCAAAGCACAAATACTAAATCTCATTTTGATAACTCAGATAATTAAAAATCTAATTCGCAAGAATAGAAAAATTCACCCATTTTTATATATTTGTTTTTGGTGATATATATATATCATGTGTGCGAGATTCAACACTTTTATTATTAAAATATTTTAAGATATTTATTTAAACAAATGCACATATACAGTTCTTAGATTTTGATGTATTTTACCTATAAATTGCTATTTGATTTTGCTTTTATTCGTGTACAATATTTAACATGCGAAGGCTTTTAAAATCATGGAAATAAAAATTAAAGGCATAAACATCTTTTGTACGTGTTGTGCATTGGCTCTGAGCATAGAATTAGCTCTGAACTGTGTGTATTTATTTATTTTTATAATTATTAATATAAAGTTTATGAAATACTGATCTTTCATTCGTTTTTTTTCTATATATTCACTATGGCAGTATACTGTTTAATTATTCTACATGTGTGCAATTTTATGGAAGTAGTTTTAAATAAGCTAATTAACATTTCATAAAAGTTTAGACATTCGATGATATTATATCATGCTATTCATGGAATGAAAACTTCAAACCCATATTTCTCCATGTTGAATTTTTGTACATATACTGCTATTCAAAACCCTAAGGCTTTTTTGATAATTGAAGTATGGGTTTGAAATTTTTATACACACATGTTCTGAAATGTATGTTTTGTAAAACTGTGCAGAATTAGCTCTAACATGTTTAGTACTTTTTCAAAAAATTTCAAAATCAAAATTAATGTTTTCTTGGGAATTTTTGGAAGTATAACTATAAAAAAATTAATAAAAAATTAAAGAGCAGCATCATGTACAGTTTTATGTAGTACATTATAAGGTACTTGGAAAAAAATTTGAAAGAAAAGAGACATATTTAAAAAAGCCTTAGGGATTTAAAAAATACTTTAAAAAGCTAAAAAAAATTTAATTTTGCAAACATTTTGCAACAAATTAAAAAAATTTTGTATGGAACTATTATTAAATATTAACCTTTATAAAATACAATTAAAACCAAATATCAAATATTAAAAATAAAAAAACTGTGAAGACGGTACCATATCGCCTTAATTGAATTAATGACTTAGTATTTGAAAAAACTGTAGTAACATGAAATGTCATCCACTACAAGTTTTAAAAAATGTGCTTGAACTTTAATGGATGAATTGAAAGTATTTTATTAACGATTGAAAATTTGAACATTGAACAGGATATATATGGAGAGAGTGTACTAATAGTAGGAATTGAAAAAGAGGAAAATAGAAGAATATACTGCGATTTGAATTGATAAACTGAAGCATATTTAAACATAAACTTAGATATGATTTAATATGATGTTTTCTACAACCCCCCCCCTCCCTTCTCTCTCTCTAAGATAGATTTCAAAATTATATCTTCGGTAAATATTTAAATCGTCTGCAACATACAAGAATTCATAGATGTTAAAACATTTCAGTTTTCAGAAAATAAAATGAAAAAAGAAATTCTTGAATTAAAAAATATATCCCGAACTAGATCAAATGAAAAAGAAGATTTTTGGATCTTTAAAGTTTACATTTTAATTTAAAAATAATTTACTAAACTCTTAATTGCAACTCAAATAAAATTCTGAAAATTTTAAAGATTCGTTTCTTCAATTGAGTTTTGGTAAATAGAAAAAGAAATATTACTCACTTTAATTCATTCTCCAATTAAGTCCGAATCTTGAATAAATTTTTTCTTATTTTCATTTATTATATCAGGTATATTACAAGGGAAAATTTCTTTCCTTGATGATTATAGAATATAGGCTACTCAATAAGAGTTAGAATTCCCTTCCCTTTCTTTTAAAATATAATCTCCACTTATAAATTAGTTTCAACTTATGTACACGTATACAGGGTGGTCCCAAATACGTGGTACAAACTTTTAAGGTAGATACAGGGCACTGTGTAACAATCATTTATAGCATAGGAATGTATGGGCGTAAGTGACGCGGTGAGGCTCAAACAGGGGAAATAAAAGAAAACAGAAGTGGAGTTATTGGTTGGTAGCGTTGCTGGTAGGGGGCAGTTGATGCCTAGCATCCGTTCAACATGATGCCTCTTAGTAGAGAAGAGCGCCATTCGCAATTGTGCTGACGTCTACGATGGGATACTTAACGTAGGCCGAAAAAACAGATATGCATTCCATGTACAGCCGTGCAAATGGTAACGGCAGAGCACCGCCATGAATGTATCACGTGTTGTTTCCTGATCGACACGTGCCGGATCACGGAATTTTTCAGCGATTTTCCCACATACCTAAATGCTACGTTTGGGGCACGATGGATTGGGCGTAGTGGCAGCCCCGATCTTCCGATTTATCGAGCCCTGATTACTTTTTATGGGGACTTCTGAAGAGTCTTGCTTATGCGATTTCACTTGACTCAGATGAGGATCTCGTTATCTGAATATCCGGTGCTGCTGCACGTGTGCACGAAATACCTGGTATCCTTGAACATATGCGCCAATCTCTCCACAGAAGGTGTCAAGCACGTATCCCTACTGGTGGATGCAATTTTGAACATTTATTGTAAACTTTAAACTTGTCGACGACACTTTCAATTAACACTTTGGCTTTCCTTTTACCTCTTATTTTTTGTGTTTGTGCCTCACCGCGTCAATTTGCCCATACACTCCTATAAAATAAATGATTGTTACAATGTCCTGTATCAACCCTTAAAGTGTGTACCATGAATTCGGGACCGCCCTGTATATAAGTGACAAAATCAAGCTTATACTAAAGTCGAAAATTCAATTGAAACTCATGCTCTACATTGTCTCCTGTAATATCCAGATCTTTGTATCGTGATTCCTGTTGTCTTAAAATAATATTAAAAGGGAATTATACTTTTGATTAAATTATAAGGAAGTTTAAAACACTATGGAATGTAATTTTACCACTCTTTCTCGCAGAATTCTTGCTGGACATGTGATTGCGCGCACACGTGTGTGTTATGTTTCTTTAATCTCTGAATTAAAAGTTTTCCCTCTTTCCCTTAAATAGGGACTTGAGTAGAATATGAGAATCTATATTTTAATATCCAAAAGTATAACCAGTTTCTCTCTATCAATCTATGCAGTTAAATTTTATAATTAA
>BMAO01028390.1:0-18838 GCA_019973975.1 Trichonephila clavata
TATTCCAACAGGATAATGCGTGACCACACGTTACACGCAAACAATGCCAAGAGTGTTCCTTTATCCATCATATTGAATTGCTTCCTTGGCCTGCTTGTTTTTCCGATCTGTTGCCAATCAAAACCGCGTGGTCCATGCTTGCACAACGACTGGCCTGGGATATATCCCCTCAGCTGTTACACCAGATCAACTTTGGCAATTAGTGGAAACCACATGACTGCTGTACTCCAAGGGTATATAATCCAAAGCCTCTTTGATTCTTTGCCGAGGCGTGTGGCAATGGTTATAGCCAAAAATGGGGGCTCCATTAACTACTAAATTTGTCATCATCTGCAAGTCACAAGAGGCTGTAATTTTAATTGTTTGATCTTTGTACAACATGTTATTGGCCAAATAGATTTCGCTGTGATATATCCGGTTCTTCTTGGTGTTGCAATTTGTGTGGCTAGCCATGTAGTTTAAAACTTAAATATATCAAGGGCATCCATTGTATTCGATTCAAAAACAAAATGCTTGGTTGCACTATTTCACTTATTGATAAGTAAGCTATTTTAAATGAGTATTTTTCTAGTGTTTTATCAAAAGAGAGTTAAATAACAACAACAAAAACATAAATGTAAATACGAAAGAATTGCTTTTCATTTCAAAGACTGATTTTGTTAAAGCAAATTTTTTATCCTACATTAGGAATATGTTTACACAAAATATAGAATTATAATTATGAATAGTATTTTTTCATACTTTAACAAATAATCATTATCTGAGCTTAAATAAAAATCTTCAAAATGTTTTAGTGAATTTCGTTAAGTAGACTAATTAAGAAATAAAAAAAAATATTTATCCATCCATCTGTGTTTTGCGGTAATTTTGAACTTTTCTACTTTTCAACGTGATATTTTTGTTTCTTCTGATTTATTTGATATATTTTCCATTAAACTTTATGATATATCAAAACATAACTCTTACAGCGGATTTTTTTAATGTGCACTTAAAAAATATAAAGATTATTTTGTCATCTTCTTAAAAAATAAAAAAATTCTTCGTTAAAATTTTGTTGGTTCATAAATGTACAGCACAAACACTAAAGAAATACTTGTAGCTTTTAGAATAAAAAGTACGCATTCTATTTAAAATTCTTTATTTATGTCTCATAAAATAAAACGGCAGTTGAACGTGGTAAATTTTACTTCTACAAAATGCAAGTAAGCAAAAGAACAGCTAGATTTAATTTGTTTTTAAGTTAATGTAACGCAAAGCATTTTAAATGGTCAAAAAAAACAGTACATTACATTCTACGTTGTTATCATTATTTTATGAAAATGAGATTTCTTGATTTCCTCTTGTACGAGTTTTTTTTTCTGTTAGAATAGTTTATTTCTACAAATGTTCCTTAAAATAACTACAGATTTATCAGGATTAAATATTTGCATATTAATATTTTTAGATCAGAATATTATATTGTACTTTCAAGCAGAATCTGCCACGAAATAACAATTCAATAACATTTTCTCTGACAAGAACTAGCTTACCAAGCAGAGTGGTATAGGCTGCTATGACCACGAACGTGTTAATAATGAAACCACGCCACATATGTCGGTTTTCGTATAGTGATACTCTGCTTGAGGGGAAATTAGCACTTCAGGGGTGGTTCGCTTCCTTCATGAACTTCAAAATAAGATTGTTATCACCCTAGAAGGTTGGCCGTCCATATCCGGTATAGTAATTGCTGTGCCGTAGGACCTGGGTTCGAATCCCGCAGAAGGCATGGATATTTGTATTGTAATCCTTCATGAACGTGAATTCTTCTTCTTTTGTGATGTATGTTTCATGCTTACTTCTGTAAGCCTCCGTGTGATACTTTGTCGTGTACTGGCATTTATAAATGTTCTCAATAAAACAAAATATCAATCATTGGCATAGTTAAGTAATTTTAGCGCGTTTTTCACATGTTGTATTTTACAAATAATGCAACTAATGAACTTTTTACTAACAGAAAGTAGTGTACTGTACCACTCCTCCAAATGTACTACTATTGAGCTGAAAAGAAATAATGACACAAATCTGTATCATCACTATAAAAAAGCAAAAAAAAAATTTTTTACAGAAGCTACAAAAGCTCGAACTAGCGAAATTCATAAAAATTTGTTGGAAAATTCGGGAAAACTATGGGAAAATTTAAATATGATTCGGCTCATATAGGGCACAAATGTGACCAAATGCCGAAACCCGAGGTCAATTGGTTGCTTATTGGCTGAGAAAAAGGTACGACAAAAATATGGAACGAAGACGAAGACGAAATTTGTGTCCTAATAGCGCTTTTGTTCCACTACGTGAAAAACGCGCTAAAAAACAGAAGATATGACCAAGGTTATCAGTCACAAATTTCGCAAAAAATTATATAGCAATGGAACCATTGAGAAGAGTCTGGAATCGACACTTATGGAAATTTTCATGTTGCCTGTAAAGGACTTTTGAGTCTCGAGTCAGTCAAGAACAGAATCTACTTTTGTGTTAACTACTTGTATGATAAGAGAGAGGTTTTATCTTATCGTCCCTGTTGTGGAACTGTTCAAGGGAACCGTACCTGGTGCACTATAAAGCTTGTTTATAACGAGTCCGTTTTTCTGTTACTGTGAATAATCTGTTATAATATTTCTTTGTGTATATGCGTCAATTTGTCTTCGTATAGTCATCTGTTCGTTTTTTGTCCATGTATAAATCTGTTGTTATTCAAATAATTGGAATCGTTGGCTCTTTTTCCTCCACTCAAATTTGTAACAATAACTTATGTTTCATTTTAGAAAACTTAAGTAGAAATATAACTACATTCAAATATACAATACCTAAAAGTCCATTATGTAAGAAGTAATATTCTCGATAATGTTTACTTAAATTAAAAGATTCAATAGTTTATGTCTCTAAAATTGCAGTGTATTCAAAATATTTTAGACATTTTTACTTATTAATACAAATTATTTCAGAATAGTTTATTAAAAAATTTTATTTAAACTTTTAGTATTAGATAATTTAAATTTTTTTAAGTACGCATTCTTCATAATTAGCAAAACTAATTCTAGCTAATTCTAGCTTCTAACTAATTCTCTTTGCTTTGAAATTGTAAGAATGACTTCAATGAAAGACAATCACTTTTAATTTTAACAAAACTTCCTCGGAAAAATTCAACAAATAAATATTTAAAATACAAAAAATTAACATCAAAATAATTTTATTTTATTTTTAATCTTCTTTTTCTAAATACTAAGTAAAGGAGATATTATTCTTTAAAAATTTTGTCGCATTTGTAAATAATTTATTCACTTTATTTAAAAAAAACTGAGAATGAATACTATTATTTTGCACAGTATTTTAATGCGCTTCATTTGCATCGAAAATAAATCATATTTCACTTATTTTTATAAATACAGGGAAACATGCATAAAACAATAACATACCATACTGAAATTTTTGGAAGCAAAAGGGCTGATTTCTTGGTAAAGTCCGCACCCAAGCGGGGGATTGAAATATTCGTTAATATTCCAAAATCGTTTTACAAGAAAAAAACTGAAAAAAATATTTTCACTCTTTGGAACACTCAGTACACGCAATACGCTCACTTTTTCTGATAAAGAAATTTTTTTTGACCATTTCGCAAAGACTGTCTAATGATCACTCTTTAACAGATTAAAAAATCACACAATTCCCTACTCGTCATGGTAATAAATTGACCCTCAACAAATTTAACCTGTGCCCTTCCAAACTTTGTGACTGAAATTCTGGTGGTAAGTAGAGTGTTCACCGTCATATCCATTTTTGTTAAAAATTTAAGAAAGAAAGAAAATGCCTGAAAGTTAAACTTCATACTCTTAAAATCAACCGACCACCTAAATCTTTTCAGCTTGTTTCAAGTAAAGCTTCGTTCACATTATTTTGTATCTCTCTTCATTGATTTTATTTATTTTATTTTTTTTTTTGCAAATATTTTTTCATATTTCTGTGTGTTTTTGTAACTTTATTATGTAATGGTATTCTTTTATTTTGTAAGGAATGTACTTTTTGTCTTTGTATATTATTTGTTTTTGTTATTTCCTTATTTCGTGACTTTTATTTTGTTATTTACTTTTTTATTTATCTTATGTTTGTTTTACAAGGGTGATCAAATGAAAAGGTACGAAACGACATAAAAATGAAACAGTTAAATATTTGCATATTCCGCCAAGGGAGAATGTAGCGAGACATCTCGGGATGCCATTGGAGACTCTGACTGGGATCGGATCATGCGCGGGTGCCCGCATGCGCAGGAGAGAGCAAAGGCTCTTATAAAAAGCGGCGTCCAAATGATGCGAGCACAGAATTACTCGAGCACAGAAAAAGCATTAACTCCGATGTGTACTGTGAGACACTCCGACGCCTACGCAGGTCCATCAAGAACAAAAGACCGGGGCTGCTCACGGAGGGTGTGGTTTCTGCTCCATGATAACGCGCGTCCCCACGTCTCCAGAGTCACACAAATGGAACTGGACAAGTTCCAATGGGAGACGTTGGACCATCCGTCCTACAGTCCGGACATGTCACCCTGCGATTTCCATGTGTTTGGTCCACTGAAGAAACACCTGAAAGGAAAGCGCTTCAACTCGGACGACGTACTCAAGAACACTGTGAAGGACTGGGTCTCGCCACAGCCACAGGAATTCTGGGAACAAGGAATCCTGCGGCTTGTTCATCAGTGGGATCGTTGTGCTCAGGCCTACGGTGTATATTTTGAATAAAGTCTATATTTGTACCCACCGTGTCGTTTCGTACCTTTTCATTTGATCACCCCTTGTACTTACTTCTGTAAGCCTCGTGTGATATTTGTGGTGCACGAGAATTACTTTATTTGTCTTCAATAAAAAAAAAAAATTTTAAATACCACCATATATATTTGAAGTGTGAAGTAAAAATAAAATTATAAGCTGTATTTTATTATACAAACTATGTTCTCTGAATTTAATTTTCACAATTCCTTCAAATTTTTGCTGATAAATAGATTTTAAGGTGACAAATATGTTCAAAATGTCTTTATGCACATACGCGTACAGTGAGAGATATATTAATATACGAAATTGGAAAAATTTTACTTTCAGAAAGGACGAAATGTTCGTAATTTGAAAGACATTAAAACATAAAATCTTCGCGTTTTAGTAAATAGCAATTATGGAAAACTGGCATGAAAAAGTCAAATTTAAGAAAATAGAATTTTATTTCACATTTTTATTTAACAATTACTTTTCGCTAATGACAAACATTATTCAAAATGGGCTGTTAAATTTCTTTATTCATTTTTTGCATAAATGGATATAGTACTTTTAATGACTTTTAGTTTTAATTAGAATCGTTTTCACGCAACCATTTTTCTTTTGAATTTTAAATGAGTTTTGCTATTCAAATTATGCTTCTAAACCAGAATGTGTTAATGTTATTTTTTTAGAATAATCAAAATAATTATCCATGAAACTGAATTATTTTTGGTTGTTTATTTAAATTACGCGATTGTAAAAGTCTTTAGTACGTGTTTTTTTAAGATTGGAATATTGCATGATTTTTTTTCCTTTCTATTTGACAAAATTCAAAAGTTCTCGCATTAGATTGCTTATTTTATCTTTAACTGTAATTTCGGTGGATGGAAAACTCTTTAAATCTCCATGAATAGTATACTCCGTATAGATTTTAAATTTCCAGCAAAAATTTAATATGCATAAAAACATTAAAAAAGTATCTCAAATATCCGTCAAAGTCATTTTATATTTCATGCAAAAAACATATTATCAAGCATAAGATCCTTTGCGCTTAATTTTACGTTGATACACCAAAAAAAATAACTTTGAAGCTCCCACCACCACCTCCTTTTTTTGTTATCATGTCTCTGTCTCTCCTCAAAAGAAAGATTCTCGTTTCTTTATATTATATATTCTTATATTCTATATTCTTTATATTCTATATTCTTATAATCTATATTCTTTATATTCTTAGAAAAATATATTTGTGGTGAAAGGTAGCCACCCCTTACACTAATAACCTTCCTGTCTATCTGAAAATTCGGCTGGATGTGTAGGCGGACTTAAATGATCAAAAGACATAATTGTAATTCAAACAGATTTAATGATGATTATCGGTAAATAAGTTTAGACACAACACAATTCAAGTTAAGATAAATAAGTGAGAGTGGAGTAATGAAGTGGGGTATCAATACTAGCGGAATATACAGATTTTTTTTTTCAACTGAATCTAGAAAAGCTTAAAAGCACACAATTACAACTCCGCCACACGCGAATAATCTGAATTTCTTAATCTAAGTCACTGACCTTATATTTTACAGCGATGGTTCCTTCGTGACAACTTCAGGCCCTTTTTATGGCTGGGAGAATGGGTGAAGAATCCACACTCAGTAATAATGAATTTCATTTTTTTCAATTCTCTTCTCTTCGTGTACATCCACACGTATCAGGCTAGCTACACTTGTCAACAACAACGTGTAGACTTCTCGATCTTTAATTCACTTGACTTCTCACTTCCTATTACTTAGCTTCTTAACTCGCGAAAAAACCACACTTATATAATATATCTTATTTACATAAATCACGCCTGGCGCTCGGTGAAGATTGGTTGAAATAAATAAATTGCTTTAAGGATAAAAAAAAAAGTGGTTAGTAAAAGACCGTATAGATCGGTCACATATTAAAGCAAATTTATTTCTCTAAAGAAAAAAAACTGTTTAAATGTAAACAAAACCTTAGTATTCTTGTATTTTTTCACTTTTAAAATAGTAAATAACTTCGTAATGAAAGAAACATTTTAATGACAGAAGAATTTTATATATTAATTCTGATTAAAACAAGCGTATTTCAATTAGTCTTCTTACAATTAATTATCTTCAATTAATTTTATTAACTCTTAATTTAAATTTAGTTTTGAAACAATATTGATTAAGAACTTGAGTTAAGAATATGAACAACTATTTCGAAAAAAATATTACAATTTAATTAAAATAATACATTTTTACAAATTGTGTGTGTGTGTGTGTGTGTGTGTGTGTGTGTGTGTGTGTGTGTGTGTGTGTGTGTGTGTGTGTGTGTGTGTGTGTGTGTGTGTGTGTGTGTGTTGTGTGTGTGTGTGTGTGTGTGTGTGTGTGTGTGTGTGTGTGTGGTGTGTGTGTGTGTGTGTGTGTGTGTGTGTGTGTGTGTGTGTGTGTGTAAAAAACTTACAATGAACACTCAGTGGCATCATCCGGGAAACAAATAAGATTTCTTATATTTTAGTTTTTCTTGCCTATTTTCTTAAAAAAGAAAATCACACACAAATAAAGATAATTTATGGCTTTGAAATTACTGGTCGGTTAAAACTGTAGTATTAGCTGCTATAATTAAGTACCTACGTAAACCAATAATTTAAGGTAATATCTTAATTAAGATAGGTACGTAATGTGTTAAAGAAAAAGATCAGGATTGATAAATCTTTTTCAGAAAGGAAATATGTCCAACTAGTACAATACTTCAACTTCTGTGTGTAGTGTAGAAATCAACATAGTTTAGTGTACCACTTCTTTCTATACGATCTGGCCGCAGAAATATTTTTATAAAGGTCGCTAAATCGTGGCCAACATTGTTTCTGTTAAATCGTAAGTTTGAGTCCTGATGGCACTGGTGACCCACTGTGAAGAGAGGATAAGGCTGCTTTAATCTATCGAAGCGCCAAACACTCAAATTGGAGTGATGTAAGTGTCTGGAGGAGGGAAGTGCCACTTCAGGTCTTTTCCTCGTCATTTGACCACGGTTCAAAGTTATGAAGTTTCTTGCCAATGACCCTCGCCGCGTTTTGTTACCGTAGCATCATAATGTGACATGTTAATAAACAACAAATCCTTTCTGTTTGATTCTATTTTTTTCGTACATAAATATACATCCCTTAACTTCATTTTCTTCTTTTATGTGTGTGCAAACGGTTTTTAAGCATTATAAATTACTAACTTTTACCCGCGGCTTCGCTCGCGTTGATGTATTTAAATAATTGTAAAAGTCATAATCATTATCATTAGAAAGTTAATAAAAAACGATATTTTTTTATGCGTGACTGACATTTAAAATTAAAAAATTCTTAAACTGAGTTTGGTTTAAAAAACTCAATACATACTTTTTTATAATAATTAACAACAAAAATTCAATAACTTTAACTATTAGTTTTTTAAAAAATTGAAAATATATCTACGTTTAGTAAAAAATTTCTCTTTAAAAGAGTTCAAAACAGAATATTATTCAGGATGCTACTGTATACTATGTATTATATGTTCTTCCTACATGTGTAAATATGTTAATATTTCGGTCATTGGACAAACTTGCAGACTACATATAGTTGTCCATGGAAAAAGCATGACTTTTTCAAATGTACCCCTACAACCCGCAAAGTTTGCTCTTTGCGCTTTGTTAATAGTAACATCAAAAACTGAGTTTGATAGGAAATTGAACTCGTTTAAATTGAAGCGGTAGATCCGTGGTTTCCCCTTGCCCGACACCAATTAAAATAGTTGCACCAAGTATATCCCGCATCAATTTTGTGATCCAAAGCCTCGTTCCATTACATATTCGAAGAGCATCGAGACTTTTGCTTAAGCGTAACTCGTACATTTAATTTTAATTGAAGTTTATGTGAACGTACCCCCGAAAGTTCAAGTGAATTTAAGAATTCCGCGGGATATGAAGTACTTTGTTCTATATCCATGATTATATGAAATGAAAAATATTTCTTCATTCCCCCATCCACATCTTTTAAAATTTCAGTGTTCATTTTATTGTCAATCTCATTGTTAGGTGCCAATATTGATCTAGCGCACAACCACTGATCTCAATTTAAATTGTGTTGCAAACCTGGGTAAACTTGAGCAATAAGATCTACATCATTTTCCACTAAATTACAAAATTATCTGGAATGTAAAATATATAATCTTCGCCACACGTCTGCTTCCAAGCATCCATCGCCGATTTTCAATAGCGTCAGTCGTAATAGTAGGTTCCCAAAGAGAACAATAGAAGTGGACGTATCAGCTGTCAATCAAACTTCCTCCTTCTCCCACCAACAGAGCCATCATCCAATAGAAGGGTTTCCTTCCCCCTCTTAACCTGTTAGACGCTAGAGAATACTATTGTTCCCCCCCCCAACGCATTCTCATGCAACAGAAGGGTACCTCCCCATGGAGGAGTTGAGGGGTATGCAGTTTCTTGCAGTTCTTTGATTGGATGTCGATATGACGTGGACGACTTTATCATTGTATGAGTCGCAAGTGGAAGGCATTATACGTGTCCAATCTTGTCAGAACAGGAAATGACTTGAAAATGCGTCAGTATGGATTTACATTTGAGATATCAGCTCACACTTCATAAAATATTTCCTTTACGGCGGGAGGTCTATGTTTTTGTAAAAATATTACTCATGTAGTTTGGCTAAAGTTTTTCAACAATTCCTTTTAAATTTTTATTATTTCAAAATTACATAAAAAGCTTTAAGTCAAATTAAGTAAGAGAGAGTTCAAGGTTTTTTTCTTTCTTCTTTTTTTTCCCCAAAGAAATGATTTATAGAATTTTTAAAAAACTAGAAGTGAATTATATATTTTTACCAATAGAAGACATAAATATCAAATTATGAATAATTTACTATTTCCACAATTCTAGAGAAAATAATTATTTATAATTATGAGAAAGTTAACATGTGTTCTTTACAATCCATGCTGAAGGTCTAGTCAATGTCAATTATCTCAATTTCTAAAGAAAGCCATCACTCATATTTCGATACAATCAAATACTTTACTGAATTTTTCATTTCCAAAACATATTTATTCACAGTCATCGTAACATAAAACATAGATTACTTTAAATTATAATGAGAGATATAGAGCATTTTCTTTCCTACTTTTCATTACTTTCCTTTTATTTTATATTATAGTTTGTTTTTAATTTTTTTTAAAGTGATTTAAAAAAAAATTCTATTTATATGCGAGAGTTAATGAATAGTATAAAAAAATTCATATTGCTCCCTCAAGTGAACGTGATAAAAAAATCGAGAATTAACCACTAATAACAAATGCAGAATTCTTAACAACTGAAATAGGGAAACATCATGACTCCCAGAAGATAGAAAATTGGTAAGAGGTGACTGTAAATTGATTTCTTAAGCCGTCTTTAAACTTTATCGACTCACGGAACCCTTAGTACTAGAAGATGTTTTTCGAAGACCCCATTCCCTTCCCTCAAAGAAGAATTTTCTTTAAATAATATTTAAATTAGATCAACACGTAATAGGTACTTTACGAAAAAAACTGTATTAAAAATCTGTATTGCTTATTAAAATGTAACATAATAATATTATTTACTCAGACCTTAATAATATTATTTTTCATTTCCAAGTGTCATCTACCATACATTAAATTTAGTACCTGAGATATGTGCTTGCATTTTTTAATTTTTTTTACACAAACTGTCGAAGTCTAACCCCATTGAAGTTATCTGCATTCACATTTCAAATTCATTTTTATATTTTTCTTTTGTAGCCACTCATGTTGAGAAATATTTCGCACTTAAATTCATTGTTCTAAATGGTATTAAAATGTTTATATCTGTGTGAAAAAATCCTGTGGGTTTTGAATGAATTTGCAACCTAAAATTTAAGAGCTGCTCTTGCTTAAATTTCGATTTAACATCTCTCTCTCTCTCTCTCTCTCTCTCTAATCTGTTGATATGCCGATAAGTTGTTACCTCTCCTTCAATATAGGTGAGGTTTTTTTCCCACAAATGTATAAAGGTGCATTTTCCATTAGAAAGCTATTAGTTGTACGAAACATTTCACTAACGAGCGTAAAATTATTCCGTTGAGTTTGGGATAGTAGACAAGAGAATATTCTAGTAGGTGGCCCACGTAAAGAAAAACGTTTTATATTCATTTCTTATATTACTGTAAATTTAAAAAACTATTACAAAATAAAATTTATAATGTATGTAAATAAAGTTTTCAGTTTTTAATGAGTGGTATGAGTTTCAGAAACATGTGGATGCACACACTTTACAGAAAACGTGAATTCATTTTGCATGCCCTTTTATAATTTTCCTTTAAATTTTTTTATTGTGACTCGTGAAGCCAAAAGGTTCTATGGAACACTATTTGAAGACCACTTAACCATAAGAAAAATTGATTGATCAAGAGTTCCTTAGAGATATTAGACATTTACTTATATATACTTTCAATATGTTAATAATTTGTTGAAATGTCTTCAATTATTTTTAAAAATTCTTCATGGTTTTCTTTTTTTATTAAAATTAACTTAAGAAAATATTTATTAAAACAGTTGTTTTCTCTTAGAAAAGCACTTTTATTTCCTATTTTATATATGTGTTAAATAATTAGGTATTTATTTTATTTCTAAATAAGCTATAAGATGGAAAAATTTTCTTCAATGAAAAAACTGAGTGGCTTTTATTTTATGTTCCAAAAAAATTAAAACCACAATTAAAGCTTGAGTTATAGTTTATATAATTTGAATTTTGATTTAAAAGTTAAAATGGGATTTGCATACACTCAATGGACAGAAGTTAAGATTCAAGAGTTCCTTATTCCATAGTTTTCTTAAAATATTAAAATGCGATTTTAAAAAATTGTATATATGTATCAAAAACTCAGAATATTTTTAAAAATATATTTTATTACTATTAAAAGTTGATTGTCACATCAACAACGAAATTTTACAATGTGAAAAGGCTGAGAAAGGAATGTTTAGGAAATTTCTATTCCTCTTGCAGAACAAATTAACGTTTTGACGTTTTAATCAACGCCGGAATTAGATTTATTCAAAATTCATAGCGCTTTTATTATAAAAATGTAAAATTATATTTAGATTTGCTTGCAGATCATAACCAATAAAAATGGTTAACTGCATTCGGATAATTCCGGGATGTAAAAAAAGAAAGAAAAGCAGAGAAAAATAATTTTTTTAAAAACTCCTTATTATTAAAAAAAAACATTTTTATATATACTGTACAACAATTACACATATAAATATAATATCGAATAGCACACCACATTTAATTTCCTCATATATAATATCATGGCATAGATGTATCGTTGAATTTTATTTTGTAGATAGCGTGCAAAAATGAGAGAAATTTTCATAAGTTAATATGCATAGCTCTGAAACAATCATTTGTATCTTTAAACTTGTAAGATATCAAAATTGATATTTTCATTTGTCGTATAAAAGTTCTCTACGCGTATCTGTATATTTAATACAATTAAAACGAAATATGAGTTTTTTTATACCAATAAAAGAATTTTTACGAAGTTTGAGTTCCTTTTCTGTTTAATAACTATTGTGTAGTCAGAAAAAGTCGAAACTTTTTTTTAAAAATTTATTAGCACAAGAAAAAAATATTAAAATATACCAGATTAAATGCAAGAAAATAAAATCATTTTTACGATTTGAAGGAAGTCCATTCTTGAAACCGTTAATCTAAAATAATGATTAGCACAACTAATAGAATTTTTTTGCAAGATTTAGCCGGTTTATAAGCTCATAAAAACTATTTATCTGATAAACTTACACAGTATCCAAAAAATCTATATCTTTTGAAAATCAAATTCTCAAAATGTTAAAAAACTTGGAGTATTAAATGTTTGCATTATTTTTGTGTTTATTTTAATGTTAATATTTTGTTCTGATGGTGAAAATCGTTAAATAAACTATAGTTTGTTCGAATAAAGTAGAATTAATTAAAATCATTGAATATTGTCCTGTTTTCTATTCACCATGAAAAAGTATTTAACATTTCCTTCACTTAATAGTTAAAAGTTAAACAATATTAAAATCAAAAAGTTGTTTTAAAATATAAACCAATTAAAAAGAAGAGCAATTTTTTTTTTCAAATTGAATTTTGCTTTGAATTTTTGTAACATATGTTTCCGCGTTAACATATTTTACAGTTATAATTTACATATGGTAACGGTTAAGTTATATCAACTGATACGCTAGCAGGTACTCTTTTAACCTGTACACAATACCACCCGAGACCTCTAAGACTCGATTACATGCAATAATTAGTAGTTGCAGAATTTCACATAATGAATCTTTGATAAAATATTATTCGTCCTACGATTCATCCAATGAGAGCTATAAAACTTTTTCGATATCAGAAAACAATTTTAGAAGAAAAGTAGTTGCCAAATTTATATTATTTTAAGATTGTGAATTAAATTAGTAAGCAAGGTTCATAAGCAAACTATACGCGTAAGATTAATTTGTGATAAAGAAGATACTAATTAAACTTTTCAAAAGAATTTAATAAATTTAAAAAAATATAATGTTTTAAATTTCTAATAAAGCGTTTAAATTTTTAAACTGTCTTAAGGGATGTGATAGTATAGATATAAACTATAATCTATACTCTTTCATTTTCCCCAAATTTTTTCATATAGTTTTAAATGGCGTGTTTTTTTTTCAACACACTTCATTATTTTCTATAACATACCTATTGTTCGCTGACATCAGTGGGAAGTCTTTTTTAACACCTTCTTAAAGTCTTTTTTTGCAATGAGCTTTTGATAGTTTTCTTTCACTTATTGAAAATTGAATTCTGTTAATTTGACTATAAATACTTAAAACCAAGGTATTCTATGGTTCGATTTATTTTATTTATCAATTACTATGGTATTTTTATTAGAAATAATAATTAATATTAAAAATAATCCTAATCACTAACCGCTATACTGGATGGGTGGCTAATGTTCATAGGCTAATGATTTCCAATAAACTCCAAAGGGGTACACTGGCAGATGAAATCAGAGGCTGTATAACTTATATTAAAATTATTATCACTATTATTATTCTTAATTAATAAACATAGAACTCCTCATAACGATTTTCTGTCGTATAAAGAGAGACATGGTTGGATTTTTTTATTTGTTTAGCACTGGCTGTGAAGGCAGCCCTAAAAAAAATCGTTCCAAAAATCAGAGAGCCTGAAAAGTAGTACAACTTATTTTGTATGTACTAAATATCACAATTCGTAAGGAAACCACCTGTGTTTTATAAATAAATACCTGCAGAAAGAGAGGTATAATTCTTGAAATTTTTATTCACCACATTTACATGAAGAGAGTATTAGCGTTTTATGTGTACTCTTCAAAAAAAAAGTAATATCATATGTCAAACAAAAATTAAGCCTGTTTAAATTATTCCCGAAAATATTTACGATTATTTGAATAAGAAAAACTAGTTTTACAAAATTTGTAGAATCAATATCATATTTTGATCAAATATTTGTTAAACATCCTTCATTTAAATTGTGTGGGCGTGTGTTTGATGCTGTTTGGGAAAACTGTCATGGTTAAACTTATTTTAAATAGAGTATTTTTTTAAATATCAAAAGCTAAGAATTAACATCTTTTATTTTCTGTTTATGCGTTCCAGAAGAACTATTCATATTTTCAATCTAAGACTCTACATCTCTTATTAGTTTAAGACAAATTTGTATTATAGCATTGCCTTCTAGTTTTTCACACGAAAAAATCGAAATACAAGTATTGTTAAGTTTTACAAAAACCATAAAAGATTTAAAGCAAAAACGTTATGCGTTGCAAAATATTTTTATATAAAGGAGCTGACGAGGTGGAAATTAATATTTTTTTTTAATTCAATACATTAAAAAGAACAAAAGAACAGTTTTTTCTTATCGATTTTTTTTCTCTCGGTGATGAATAACTTATTGTTGAATCTATCAAAAGAATATTTCGTACATCTTTTTATAAATCGTATTATTTGATCATTTAGTCGATACATTTAGAAAATATTTTAGCTTTTTCTTTTGCTACGTACGAGCAAAAGAAAATTTTAAATCATTTTTGATCGAATCAAGAAATAAATCACAGTGCAAAAATATTTTATGTTGCATATTTCAACTGTCATGAGTTATACATAATATTGAGAAAAAAACAAATCTAATAAGTTTCTATTTAAACATTCTTTTATATGTGTGCATATGAATACAGGTTCATTTCTGAAATTCATGCAAATATATTTAAGTTTCTTAAAAGTTTATATTTTCCATTTTGATACTTAACGTCGTTTTCAGAAATAATTAGGAAGAAGGTTTATTATTTGTGCGAATAGTATTATTGACTAGTTAAGAATATCACCAACTACCTCTTTAGCTACTACGCAAATTCATTTATTATTAAGAAAATTTTTCGCTTAAGATAAGGAGTAACTTCATAGATATTTAGTTGGAGCTTGAATAATAACACCATTCCCTATTTAATTATTTTTATTCCATTCTTCTGCGGAGAATCTCGCTTTTATCAGGTGTCTCAAGTTTAGAATTTTTCGATTTTTATTTAGTCAAGTTTGTGTGTGGAATTTCTGTTCTTGATACGTCTTTTTTATGTTCTCTACAATTGTTCGTAGCTCTCCTATGAACTCTCTAATTATATACAGAGTTATATACAGGATGCATCAGTACAATGGTAGCAAACTTTTACGAAGAGGTGTAACGGAAAATATTTGGGCCCCCTGCAAATTCAGGGTTTGGGCCCCAAGCCGGATCTTACAAAGGATTGCAAAATCATACGTATTTGGGGTCAGTTAGGCTTTGAGCCCACTAAAGCGCTGCCCTTCCCTCCCCCCATGATGCGGGGATGTACATTATGTTACTGCTTCCAGGGTAGATAGAGTTCTGCTAGACAATCGAATATCACATAGCAATGCATGGTGTCGTGAAATATAACCTTCCCTAAGACTATCATCTACCCGTCTACCGTTAACTGTTTCTGGACATGTAGGCGGATTAACGAATTCAAGAGACATCATTACAAATCACTCCATTTATTGATACCTCTTAATCAAGAAAGTTACAAAACGCACGATTCAAATTTAAGAACAATAAAACACAGTGGAGTATGAGAAGGGGTTACTACTAGCAGAACTGCTGAATCAGAACTGAATCCACGAAAGATCAGCACGTACAATTACAGCTAACACACGTACACGTATTCACAAATTTCTAAATCACTAACCTTATTCTTGTACTTCGGCAGGTCCGTCGTGGTGCAGACTTATTGTTGGCTGGATCGGATAATGGTTACGATCTACACTCGACTTTCCAATTTTAATCTTCAGCTTAGCTTCGTCGCGTCACTAATCACTAAATCTGTCAACAACTGCGTGTTGATTTACAGATACTTCAATTCATTTTACTTCAAATATCTAACTCTTCACTTTACTACTCACTCTTTCACTACGTTAACTCGCGAAATCCGAACTTATATAATATCTTTCATTTGCATAAATCACGCTTTGGCTCCCGTGGAGATTGGTTTGAAATAAATAAAACTTTAAAGAAATATTAAGGAGATTAGTGAAGACCGTACAGATCCGTCACAATGGTAAGAAACGTTTTCCTGAAGCCGTAGTAACGACACGAGAAAGTCTGTATATTGTCCATCGTACAGCAAACAACTGAGGAAAAGAACATTAAAGAGACAACTATCGACATCAAAGTAAGTGTCCGAAATTACGACTCAGAGCCGTAATGCAAGTGCCACATCTTGAACAAGATCGAATGGTAGCGAAAGTTCTAGGCTTTTCTCGGACTTCCCCAACAGTTGTTACGATTCTTGCCACAAGGTTCTCAGTACTGTTAATGAGAGTGTCATTCACCAGTAAAAATGGTTATTATTATGGTTAATAAAATGGTTATTATTAAATTATTGGGTGTCATTCACCCAATAAAAAGTAATCATACAAGTGAGGACTTGTCAAGCAGGCTAATGTACAGCACAACTAATTCTTCGATTTGCTCAGCGCCATCTATCGCGTACACCAGTCAAAGACTTTGTGGGGACCTGTAGTCACCCCTTACATTAATACCTTCCTGTCTATCTGAAAACCTGGCTTGATGTGTAGGAGGACTTAAATGATCTAAAGACATTATTCCAATTCAAACTGATTATTGATTCTTATCAGATATTATGAACAGACACAACACAATTCTAATTAAGATATATAAACTAAGGTAGAGTGTAGAGGTGAGATATCAATAAAGGCGGATAATAATACAGAATTTCAACTGAATCTAGGACAGCTTAAACGCGCATAATTACAACTACGACTCACACTAATAATCAGATTTACTTAATCAAAGTCACTATACCTTATATTTTACTGCTGCGGTTCCTTCGTGACGAACTTCAGGTAGTAGTAATCGTTGGATGAGTTGCCGATGACCCCACGTTCCATAATATATTTAATTGCAATTCTTTTTAATCTTCACTATCCACTCCTCTTTGCGTACATCAAACGTATCCCTCGCTTAACTCGTCAGCAACTACGTGTCGACCGTTCGCTCTCTTCACTTTACTTTAAATCACCTCACTTGACTTCTCACTTCCTCTTAACTAGCTCTCTTCAATTCTCGAAAACCAAATTTATATAACATTTTTCATTTACATAAATCATGTTTGGTTTCCCGATGAAGGTTGGTTGAAATAAATATTTTGATTGAAAGAGGGGGGAAGAATTAGTGAAAACCCGTATAGATCCGTCACAATTTCACAGCATTTTTGTTTTTCTAAAAATAATAAACATCTTTTCTCCGCTTATTCATGTCCTGTCTTTTTTGTGTTTCCATGCCAGGAAAATGTGAAATATACTCTGACCATGCATTCCTATGTCATTTCCCATCGTCTAGGTATATTGTATCTGTCCTGAAAGTTTGTAACCAATGAACTGTGTGATACACCCTGTAGATTAAATTGTAATACAATAATT
Organism: Trichonephila clavata; assembly: GCA_019973975.1. NCBI lineage: Eukaryota > Metazoa > Arthropoda > Arachnida > Araneae > Nephilidae > Trichonephila > Trichonephila clavata. Next base: position 17,834 of record BMAO01028390.1, read on the forward strand.
TAGAATTTATCTGGAATTAAGAAAATACGAAGATATATCCGAAATTCAGATAACAATTAACTAAAGACCATACGTTATTTGCTATTTTCAAATTTAAAAATAATTATAATCCTTTTGGTATATATATCGGGGAAATTATTTCGATTGTTTCATACAAAGCCCATTTGATTTCTTCATACGGCTCAAAATATAACTACAAATAAATATCGTACCCAAAATTCATAATTTATTAAGTCAATGAACGTGAAGTGTTATGGAATAAACAACACTGTAAGGTTCGAGTACAAATTAAACTTAAATTTTTAAAGTTAATAAACAGGAAAATTTTATGGATTTTTTTTAAAAAGAAAAAAGTTTTAAATTATAGTTAAGGAAATGTTTGCAAGTATATCCAAAGCAATTAATAAGATTTTTGCTTTTTAATAACAATGTTTGAACCTCCTTCCTTCTGAAACTTATGCAATTCAATCTTGAAATTACTCGACACTTACTATTATATCACATTTTTGCTGCATTACTTTCTATTCTTCAATACAAATTTTCTGTAGATTAGTCAAATTAATTTTAATTCTTGTCTCGACTTCTGCAGCATTCATTTATCTTATTATATGTAAAAATATAATTCAATTAATAGACAAAAACCTGAGTTTGCATTAAAAATGTACTTCTAATGTTAAGATTGTTTTTAAAAGATGTGTTGACTTTATAACCTTACTTCTTGTATCTGAATACCCCATTGATGAAGATTTAAAAAGAAACTCTCCAAACTTTTTGAGTATTGTTTGTGATTTTATTTGATTTAGTTTTACATGGCACTCTGAAGAAACTTTTGAGCAGTTGATGACGGCACTCGTAATTTTGGGCCATGGTCAAGTAACGAGGGTAACACCTGAGCTTAAAGACTCATTTCTAAATCCCACACCACACCAACGAGAAGACTTTTAAGTCTCCATAAATATGACGCGCGTACAGCAGCCCCTCTACACCCCAAATATTGTTTATGTG
>BMAO01028391.1:0-40707 GCA_019973975.1 Trichonephila clavata
ATGCTAGAGCTCAGTTTTTTGCTTTTTCTTTCTTTCTCACATTATGTTGTTTTAGGCAATGGTTTGAAATAAAAAACACTAACAGTCTTCTTTGGTGCATCGGGGGGAATCAGCATTTGCAGTAAGTTCTAGTTTTTCTGGAGGATTTATATGTTGGTTTTCTACTACCGGGGTCTGAGGATTAGCACTATTATTCTCAGTTTCATCGCCAACAGCATCATGGTTGGTAGTTTTTACCGCAGCATAGTCATGTTCGCTAAACACAAGAGGATTATGAGGCTCGATCCCATATTCTTTAAACCATTTCAACGGCATTTCCAACTGTAACTAATTTGAAGTAAGTGATGCTCAAAACCTCACCAATATTTTTGTCTGTGATGGTTTATTCTGGATGGGTGACCATAAAGTTGTCACATGCTTGGCTATAGTACGTTTTTAACTGGTCGAGACGATGTGATGTGTACGGTGGCAACCCATCTATGATGATGTTTTTCGCTCGGCAGTATAAGATAACCTGCACAGTTATACGAGTTTTGTGATTGTCGAAAATCAACAGAGTAAGAGATTCTTTGCTTGGTTTCACATGAAGATAAAAGCGCTTCAAAAAGGAGAAAAAGGTGCCCTCATTGTTCCAGCCGTTATCACTACAGTTGCCTACAGTTCCTGGTGGGGCTTTTTCTACAAGACCAGGAAGCATTCGTTTCTTCGCAAAAAATCAAAAAAGGTGGCAGGTAAAAGCCAGTAGCTCAAAAGCAACAAATTATAGTTACATTCTTTCCTCTTAGCGGATGGCAAAAATGTCTTCTTCTGGTCACCCCCTTTTGAACGAAACCTTTCCCGATCCGATGCACCCCTTAACCCCAGAAGAGATGGAAGCGCAAGGTCACGTGGACATACACACAGACAAACAAGTGTTCACAGGATTTAATAGAATGGACAACAATAGTTAGTTTAATCTATTCCGAAACACGGGGCAAGATGATGAGCTCGTCATCTTGCCCCGTGTTTCAGATCGTCATCTTGCCCCAGATTGTCTATTTAAAAGTATTTGTTCTCCTTACCATGAAGGAAGGCAATTAATTGACATTTATTCATGGTAATAGGTAGTATTTAAACCAAGTTACTTATAAATATTAAAGAGGAACATTATATTTTACCTGTATCTGTAGCAGAGCTTATTTACACATACATAAGTTATATCGTGGCAACAAAAAACAATCAAAGTTTCACAACTAACACAAAAATGGAGATTTCAGCGTGTCTATACTATTGTTTAACGAACGGCCAAAAGGAACGCCAGTAGTGTTCATTTGATGCTGCTACCTAGTGGAATACGGAAAAATTAAGACATTCGTCATGTTGCCCCGGTTTCCCCTACTAGGTCTGCAAAGGTAGAAATAACAATCTGCAGCCCCATTAGAGAAGGGGAAAAAAAAAGAAACACACGGGGCCATCTGGGAGAATGCAAATTCCACATGAGAAGCGCTCCATTCATTGCAAAACGCACACACACAATCAGTTACTTACCATAGTTAAATGCAAAAAATATTACAATACTAAATGAAAATAAGATGAATGTTATGTGCAGGTTTATAGACTCACAAAACGAAATGCAACTCAGTTTAACTCTGAAAAGGTAGCGGAGGAAATGAAGGATTTAAAATGAAACTCAACATAACGTAACTCTAAAATTTATTTCTTGTTGTTCTTATTCGGAAGATTTTTGTAAGACAAAAGAAAATTGTTTGAGGAAAATTGTGAAAAAGATGCGATAAGGATTAAAATTTAATAAACGCACACACACACATTTCCAGGACCGATCCTAAGGTGTCGGCCGCCTACGTGCAAGGACCGAGTGAGCCGCCCTTCTGGAAAATTCTTCATATTTTGACTAATACTTAACGTTGACGTTACAAACTCGTCTACATTATAAGAGTAAAAAGTAAAACATTAATAAAAATGCAAATAGACACAAAAATCATTTCCTTCCTCTATTTTGATTTCTATATTAAAAACTTTTAATTCACTCAATTGCATACTGAGCTTAAACACTCCTATTTCTAGGTAATATTAACCATATTTGATATTTTTGTAAAGCAACTTTAGCAAAAATCATTTTTGAGACGACTTTGATAAGCATCGATCCACAGTGCACGGCCAATGTCACTGATATGTAAGAAAACCTTTTCTATGGGGCAATATTGCTTGCTCTGCCACGAATTTTGCAAAAGAAAATTTAGGCTCAGTTACATTTTCAAAGGAATTCCGGAATTAAGTTTAATTAGCGGTATTTTAAAAGTAGCGGTAAGATTTTATATCAATCATTTCTTCAAAGATTAATTACTTTACAGAAACGTTATTTTATCAATAATTTCAAATATGCTTTTCATACATTATTATTCTATCAATTACTTCAATAATGCTTTTTCATACATAATGATTCTATCAATTCTTTAAAAATAAAATCAAGTATTTTCTATTTTGTACGTAATGAATCAAGCTCCATGAAATATGAAGAAAGGCGGGGCCACATAAAGTAATAAAAAGAAAATATAATCAGGAATTTCTGTAAGGGAAAATTTTCTAAACATAACAAATAAACACCCTGAATATTAACATATAGTACAACACCAGTATTTTAAACAGAAAGTTAGAAATATAACTTTTAAAAAAATGCATTTTAGTGTACTATCTTATTATTCCCGATTGGGGCGCCGTATCACCCAAAGTAGTTCAAAAACCTTCGATTTTCAGGCAACTCGCACTCAGTGCACCTACTCCGACTAGATGGGTCACCCCGCTCTAGCCACTTTTCACTAAAATGAAAAACCCCGCCCCCCGATGCGCATAGTGCAGGGATACTCTATAGGATTTTCTGCCCTTCAATTCAATTTCTTCACACTCAATTTTAAATTACTCTCAATACTACTTTTAAATAATCTTTTTATTTCATAATTATATTAATCAAATAATAAATAAAAAAAGAAAAGAAACACCTATTTCCAAAAATGTTTTTTCTCTATACTCTTAATACTATTCTGCAGTACTGGGCTAAGGTAGAGCCAAACAAATCTACACCCAAATCTTCAATGATAGGAGGTTAAGTTTCCAGAAGGAAACAGGCACTCCAATAACCATTCTACGTATAAACTATATTATTATTCCCACCAAAAGCTTTTTCTTCTTTTAATTTCTTTAAAAAAAACCTTTTCCTACTCAATTATATTTTTAACACAGTACTGGGCTTAGATTTGAAAGATAAGCCAACCAATGCAGCTCAATAAACCCAAGTGATTGGAGGCGAAGTTTCCCTGCGGGAAACAGGCACTCCGTCACCATTCTACCATTCTGTACTAAAATATTCTAACCAACGCAGTTCGCACACATTTCACTACGCAGACACTCACACTTAGTTTTACAATTAAACTGCACTCTAAATACATTAATCCTTAATATACACTCACTAGTATTATATTTTACACATATTAAAATAATTTTTTTTCTTCTCCTTAAATTTTTAAATCTTTTCTTTATTTAATTATTTTTAACACAGTACTGGGCTGAGATTGGAAAGATAAGCCAAGCAATGCAACTCTTAAACCCAAGCGATTGGAGGTTAAGTTTCCCTGTGGGAAACAGGAACTCCGTTACAATTCTAGTGTACTATATTTTGATTATATATAAACATGGCTAGCTCTAACTGTAAATGTCAACACCCATTTTTTGAAGATAGGGAATTAAGACCACTTCTGAGATCATGCGCCCCATTACACATTCTATGCTTAGTGTACTGATAATTTTTGTAAAATGGGGCTTCATACTGGTAATTTAATCTTTGCAAACCTGGTACATTCCCCGGGAGCAGGCATCAATTTATAGAGCGGCACCATAGAGGTGACACCATTTACCGCAAATAATTTTGACACCCAGTTTCCTCGCCAGCGGGAGGCTCTTGACGATGCGAATCTGTACAAGGATTTAATTTACCGAGAGCACTCAAGCCAAATACACTCTAGGAATCTGTTACATGCTGTATAATCATACGACATGGTCGCTGTCGATTTTCTGCATTATGAAAATCCATCGACTTGGCCGGGGTCGAAGCCGCAACCTTAGGTCAAAAAGGATAGCGGCCAACTAACCACGCCACCCAACCGGCAATGTACAATTATAAACTGGCTTAAATGAATGAGAAGTACCGGTGGTAGAAGTACTAAGTCTTCTAGCATATTCCATGCCCTGAATTAGATTTTTTTTTTCAATTGCTTGTCCAGGGGCGATGAAAGACTCCTAATGTTACAAACATTGGAATCACCGGGGATCGCTATCAGTGTGAGGGACAATAAAACTCTAAGCGTAATGGTTTGTTATATGTTTTTCCATACAGTGTTAAGAAATTATTTCATTGTTCGAAGGTTTTCACTTGATAATAACCTTATTTTATCAACAAATTTGATTTATTGTTCTTTTCTAGTCGCTTAAAAAACTGTGTGTGTCGGCTCCGAGTCGCGCGGCTGGAGTTTACTCCTTAAGCACGGTTGTCTTTGATTATATAGTAGGCAAACAGGGTAAATAAGCTCATCTCCTAATACTGAAACCATGCATGTATTTTCTTTATTCTATTCACATTTTTCATATTGATTCGGTAAAATAATATATAAAATAATATTTTATTGTTGCTTATCCACTTGGCCTACACCACAAACTTGACCAAGTCCAAGAGACCGTGTCGCTTAATTAAATTAAAAACAACATCCTCCTCATTCAATAATTGCCCCACAGATGCACCAATACATGCAATGAATATGCGAGGGAGAAGTCATAGCTGAACAGCGGCAAGAAGCAAAAGTCTTCTCAGATCCATTAAATATTAAGCTCTTGATGTGACCAGTCCTAAGTCTAGATAAAGTGTGTGGTCTGAGCAACTGTAGGACAGGTGCCTCAACATATCTAGGACATTGGACCAATCCTTTAAGAATTGGATAGAGCTTTTGCTGTCAGTCAAAATCCAAGTATCAGATGCACGATTGTCCAAAGCAAGGTTTAAAGGCTTCTCTAATAGCAACAAGCTCAGAGCGGAAAACTGAGCTGTTGTCAGGGTTTCTAAAACAATATCGAAATAATATACATTTTAATTATGTTACATATAAATATAAACTGCTGTTTGTAAAAAATACAACACCATGAAGGAACCATCAGAATTAAATGAAATTTAATGCACAAACGACTTATATTAATACAAATAAATGACAAAATTTTCAAAGCAAAAAAAAAAAAAAAAAATGAAGTGTTTGAATTCACTATTTGGTGTAGCCATGACGCGCTGAAATAAGTGCTGCTATACGACGTGGCATAGAGACAAATAGATTTTGAATGTCTGCTAGTGGAAGAAAATTCCATATTGCTTGTATGCGCAGCAAAAGTTAGTCTTTTAAAGCTGCAGGTCGTGGATCACGGGAGAGACGCCGACAAACCAAATCCCACACATGCCCAATAGGCGACATATCCGGCGAATAACCAGGCCAAGGAAGAAGTTGCATGTGTTGGGCTGAACAGATCTTCGCAACACGTGAGCGTGCATTATCCTGCTGAAAGTTTGCTCCAGGAATGCCTTAAAGGAAGGGAATGACTTCGGCTGTAGCACTTCCCGGACGTACCTGTTGCTATTGAGATTACTCTAAATTCGTATTAAATTGGATCACATCCACCATACAGTCTTAATCTTGCACCAACTGACTTTCGTCTGTTTCCAGCTTTGAAGAGTCTCGCCGGAAGGGGCTTTGAAAGTAATGCTGAAGTCAAACAAGCCGTTAAACTCTTCTTCCGTATACAAAGCCCTGATTTTTATTGGAGGGCTTTTCGAAGCATATGAAAAATATCTCAATGTATACTTGGTAATTTTGTAAAAAAATAAACTTATGTCTTATCTTTAATCTCTCATACTACGTTTCGACTTTCATACACAACTCTGACTATAGTCGAGAGGGAAAACTTATTTTCCGACTCGCCCTCATATATGTTGCAAGGAAATGACGAAATTAGGTATTTGATCAAATCATTAAGAAATATTATCAGTTCAGGGAAGATGTTAAAATAAGGTCTTTACAAGGTCATTTTTTGATGAAAGTAATTTGATCAAATCCCTGAACTGTTTCAGTGAAAAGCAGAAATGGATAAACAAGATTCGCACAGCTCTATTTTCACTTGACATCTGGGAGAGGGGAGGGGGAGTGCGGTGGATGCTATGCACCGAGATTAAGAATTAGAATAATGTACTCTTGCACACGAAATCTTGACAATATTCCTATCGTTGTCAGTATGACGAGAAGTACCATTTATGGTAAACATTATTATTATAGATCTCTGAAAAAAAAATTTCCACATCCTTAAAAATTAATTCTTGATGGTGCCAATGTTTAGTTTTTGTTATTTCATTCGTGGAACTCCCGAGGATTCCCCCCTAAACTAGACTTTTTAGAAGTATATAATTTAAAATTATTTATATTTTCTTGCATCAAAATAGAAAAATTTTTATAAAAAAATCCACAGGTTATTATTTCAATTAATAATAACTCTGATAATAAGGTGAAAATTTCAAAAATCCTAGCTCAGGCTCTGTTGAGGTCCTAACTATATATAGAGAAAAAATATTATATAGAAGGATTTTCTATCAAAGGAAAATGTTTTGAAAATGAAGTTTCATTTTTTTTTTTTTTTTTTTTTTGCCAAAAAATTGCTTTTAAATAGTTTTTTGTTACAATAAAAAAAAAAACAACTTTATAATATGTTTTTGTAAAATTATTATTCCAAATGTTGTCAGTAACTTACAATCACTACTTTTACTAAATTGTAGATGTGATTCTATTTTTACCATGTAATGTTTTTCCTCTTCGTGAAACCCATGAAATAATAAAAAAATGCCCACAATAATGGAAATTTAAGTTTATTAGAATTACTAAGTAAATACGACTCTGCGCTAATGCATCATATAAACAGAACAACAAATTCGTGAAATAGAATTGTGCTTTATTTTGCGCATAGATGACAAGAATAAACTATTTCTGTATTAGGAAATGAAGTCCTTACTGAGAAAAATTAAAGACGATATAAAAGCAATCGCGTACTATAATTTCCAAATTGGACTATACTCTTGACATTTCATATAAGGTGCAATCACATTAGATAAATTAATTTTGAAGAGAAGAGATTAGCAGTAAATTAACAATTTATAGGGTTTATCGAAGTAATTTATGTGACTAGAGCAGGTTTAGCAAACGAGAGAGTAAAATTAATGTCACACAAAAATGCAACATGAGAGCTAATGGCAAAGAACCTCGTAATTTTGAGCCTAGGACGAGTGGGGAGGACGACACCTGAGCTTTGGCACCTCACTTACCTAACTGCTACACCACACGAACGGAAGGATTTTGAGTCTGGACAGATTTAGCGTGCATCGTCCCCAACAACACACGGGGGGTCTTCTTTAACCGTAACATGATTCGAACTCATGACACTCTGTGGACACGAGTTTGTGTCCATAATCACTAGGCTATCGCAGCCACCAGGACTAGCAAAAACTCTACTGAAAAGTCCAGTGAGATTGAATTAGATATGAATTGTAGATGACAGGCATAAGAAAAAATAGTAGCAATATGAAAGGGAAAAATACTCAAGAGCCAAATCATTATGACCACCCTTACATTTTGCAATGAACTCGCCTGGATGAAGTGGAAGGCACTTCATCAGGTGGAAGTGGTATTTAACTGCTGCTGGAGAATCTTAAGAATCATTCTTTCACTAACTTTTGTGTGTGATGGGAAAGGCTGTGGATCTAAGTGACTTTGATAGAGGGCAGATTGTAAAGGCTCGAAGGCCCGGAACAAGTATTTCCGAAACTGCACGACTCGTGGATTGTTCGCGATCTACAGTTGTTAGTACTTATGCAAAATGGATGAATGACGGCGAAACCGGTAGTAGACGACATGGTGTTGGACGTCTACACTCTACGTCTCTCTCAAAGAAAAAGGTCGTCGGAGACTGTCTCGCAAGGTGAAGCAAAACCGGAGCCAGACAGTGGCTCAGCTGACAGCCCAATACAATGCAGGGCCAAGTAGAATAGTATCGGAGCACACTGTTCAGCGGACACTTTTGGATATGGGTCCGCTCGTGTGCCTTTGCTGACCAAGCGCCATCGCCAACTGCGCCTGCGCTGGGACTGGGAACATCGTGATTGGTCCATGGATCAGTGGGAGAGAACTGGTCTCTCCACTGATCAGATGATTCCACCTAGTCAGATGAATCACGGTTTGTCATTCATCACGCCGATGGCCGTGTCAGGATACGCCGTCTTCCAGGCGAACAGTTGCTCCCTCAATGTACCGTAGGTCATACACAGGCCGGTGGTGGTGGTATTATGCTTTGGGGGACGTTCTCTTGGGCGTCTCTGGGACCCTTGGTTGTGGTAGAGCAGAGCATATGAATGCTACAGGGTATCTGAACATTATTGCGGACCAGTTGCATCCTTAGAGGGCCTCTGTTTTTCCAGCTGGAAATGGAATGCTCCACAGGACAACACCCTGTGTCACAAGGCTAAAATTGTGTTGGAGTGGTTCCAGGAACATGATGCTGAATTCCAGTTAATGTCCTGGTGGCCTAACTCACCGGATCTCAATCCGATAGAACACATTTGGGATGTCATGGGACAGCAGCTGAGAGTTCAAAGACCACCAATTCGCAATATCTCGGATTTGCGTGACCGTTGCTTAAACATCTGGTACAATCGGTCTCCGGCCATCTACCAAGGACTTGTGGCATCCATGCCAAGGCGGGTTGAAGCTATGTTGCGCGCCAAAGGTGGGCCAACTCGAAATTGACAGGTGGTCATAATGTTTTGGCTCTTGAGTGTATAAAGGTGTAAAATCTGGAATAAATGCTCTTAATCTCATGCAATTTATATGCCGCCTAGAATACTCATTTAAATTTTTAGTTATTTGATTCCGCTTTTAGTAGTATATACTGTAAATATTTTGGGAGGATGTTCCAATGTTTATAATGCCTATTTTCTGCATCTTCAATAAAATGGGAAACTACAAAAGTATTAAAGCATTACTCTTATATCATTATGCGACACTCATTGGAAAGTTAAAATAGATTCGGTTTAACCGAATCTATTTAAGTACAGTTTACAATTATTTTAATGTAGTTTTAATACAGTGTAATACAGTTTGAACAAACTTGTTATATCCTAGAAGAATTTGTTGACATAAATAGTTGCACTGAGGAATCCGAAACTAAAAGTCTATTGGCTTTAATACAAGGAATGGCAGTTATTTTGTTTAATTATTGCACTTATTTGGTTCGCAATATTGTCAAAAATTAAAACTATCAATAAACTATTTCAAGCACAAACAATTGTCCTTAACTCGACTTTTAATTTACTCAACAAAATTGAAACTTAAATCCAATAATTTAAGAATATTTAACGCATTTTTAGACAGAACAAAAAACCTGTAATATAATTTGCATATTTAAGAATATTTTCCAGAAAAAGAAAAATATTTTATTCCAAAACAGCAAAAGTGTGTGAAGTTAGAGTAAGTGAACATTAATGTCGCTCGCTATATTCAGCTACATGAGGGCTTTGGGCGACGGTCAACGTAATTTTTAACAACGGTTAAGTGAAGAGGATGCCACTTGAGCTGGCACCTCCTTCTCCTAATTTCCACACCACACCAACAAGAGGACGTTTCAGTCTCACAGATTAACGGGCTTCAGCCACTCTACACGGTAGGTCTTTAGCGGCACCAGATTCGAACTTATGGCACCCCTGCCACGAGTCCACGACTAGTAGGCTACCTCGGGCACGATGAAGTTAGAGGAAACTCGACAGAAGAATTCATATGTTATTTTTTTAATACTGGAATTGATATTGTACAAATAGAAAATAGATTTAAAAACAGACCAAGTGTATTCGTTTTAATTTCAAATTAATCACTATTATAAAAATTTTCGAAAAATATTTCAAAAAGATGAAGACAAAATTTAACAAATTGGATTTCTGTAGGATTTGACTTGCATGAAAGGAGTGCACAAGACATATAGCAATGCATATACTAAACTAGCCATTTCCCACCCACTTTGCAGGGTATTTTATGATGTACAAATATATACTGTTTATATACGTGCAAATTATTGATATCTAAGTCCTAGCATTGAGAATTCAATTATATTGAAAAATATACTTATACCTGTAACCCTCGCATCTTGATATAAAAAGGACAGAACTTTCAATTAATAACTTTTAATAATCTCTAAAATTGAAACAATGATTTTTTGCTCTATCATAAACCGATAAACAAGTGGATTTCCGCAAAGCCAATTTTCAGTGGATCTCTACTCCATAAAATAAACATGCGTGCCAAATTTCAAGTCTAAATCTAAAAGAGCAAAAACGGAATTTTTATTATCAATACGCCCCGTAATCCCGTTGAGAGTCGATTTCCAAAAGAACCGTTCTTAGCGGATTTCAATTCAACAAAAGAAACATGCAAACCAAATTCCATTATTATAGTCCTAGTTGTTCGAAAACAGGAATTTTTTTCTCAATAAGCCTCAGATCATCCCTCCCCCTCCTCCAGGAGTCGATTTTCCTAAAATCCATTCTTAGTGGATCTCTATCCAACAAAAGAGGCATGCTTAACAAATTTCAAGTATGTGGGTCTAACAATTCAAAAACAGGAATTTTTTTCTATAACTCCCCTTGACTCCTCTCAACTCCCCCGCCTTTGGAGGGGGGGGTCGATTTTCGCAAAATTCTTTATTGGAGGAACTCTATTCCATGAAAGGAACATGCTTAATAATTTTCAAGCAGGTTGGTCTAATAGTTTACAAATTGAAATAATTACCCCTTAATTCCCCGCAATGCCACTTGGGAGTCGATTTTCATAAAACCCATTTTGTTGCGGATGTCTACTGTATGAAAGGAATCTTTTTACCAAATTTTTAAGACTGCATGTCCAATGGCTTAAAAATGGAAATAATTATTTATAACGTCCTTAAGTTCAATTTTCGCAACAAAAAAAAAAAAAAAAAACGTTTTTATTGGATCTCTACTCCATGAAAGGAGCATGCCCACCAAATTTCAAGTCTCTGGATTTAATAGTTCCAGAGATATTGTGATGAGCGAGTCGCTTTTCTCCTTTATATATATGAATCGCTCAGAAGCCAATGCGGTTAAGGCCATTTTTTGATATTTTCTGATTTTTGTAAATTTTAACTTTTTAATAACTAAGAAGAAATAAATAAAATTCTTCTTAGTTATTAAAAGATTTACTCGTTGCTTTCTTTTTTTCTAGGTCGTACAGCCCTTTTTTATAGCTTCTGAATATATTGTACAAAATTTCAGAAGCCATTGCGAATAAGTTCACTTTTTATCAATATATATTTTTTTTTGCATAAACTTTGAAATAAAAATTAAATTCTTCTTCTTTCGATATTTGTTGGTAACACTGAAAAACAACAAATTCATTGTAACTGTAACTGTTACTTCTACTATTTAGAATTGATCGAGTTTTATATACGTGCTTTCTTTTAATTTGAAATATCTAAACTTTGTTAAAACATGAAAATATTACATTGAAGTGTTTGTAAAATTATTGGGTTTATACATATAACATTATTAAAAAATAACATTAAATTTTTTTAATAGCTATAAAAAATCTGACTTTTTAAAATAGTAAAAAAGGTTTATTGTAAAGATATAAAAAATTAAAATGTAGAGGAAAATAAAACACAGTGAAAGTGAAAGTGATACTTTATTTTTCCCTTATTTAAGAAGAGGTAACTGTATTTATTGATACTGATGCATCGTGTAGAAAATAATAAAAACGACCGAAAGTTGATGAAAAACGTAGCAGAAATCCTGGGAAATGGTCTCGAAATGCTGAAAAACTAAAAAGGATAAAAGATAAACAATATCAAAATAGAGATAAAAAAGAAGAAATTTGATAATAAAGAAATTTGATAGATCAATTTGATAATTAAAGTAACTGTCTACGGTTTTGTAATCGCAAGATAACATTTTCTCAAACTAAGAAGGCGATGAAAAAGTTTTACAGGCTTTATGATCCTCATAAGCAAAATATTTTTTTAAGGGGTTGATTAGAGTTCGTGTTATCAAAAGAAAACGATCCAGAAATAACACAAAAGGACCAAGATCTCAGTTCTTTGAATATTTTATTGGACTTAACGGACAAGATATTGGTGTTCGCAAAAAATATTTTAAAGAAACATATCAAATAAGTAACTGGTGACTATATAATTGTTCAAAGGAAGATCTGAAGGACCTCAGGGGCAGAATATTCCTGATAACAAAATAGATGACTCCCATTTAATAAAACATAAAAGCTCCTGCTATTTCAAGTCATTATACAAGAGCTCATAATCCCAGATGCCCCGATACTTGAATTCAGACCTTTTTTATTACAAAAATATATAAACTGTATGTCGAACAATGTAACGAAGAGCAAATTGTACCAACAATGGAAAATTTTTATTACCATATATTTTCGACAAAATTTAACATTCACTTTAAGCAACCTTCAAAAGATACTTGCGCAAAATGTGATTATTTGCAATAAAAAACAATTTACAATAGATGAAAAAAAATGTGGCTGAAGTTAAACACGACGAACACTTACGAAATGCAAAAACTGCCCGTAATAGTATGGCTAATGATCGATGAAGAGAAAAAGATGAAATGTACGTGTTTAGTTTTGATTTAGAAAAATCATATTACCATTTCCAAAACTGTCCACATCAGTGGCTTATTACAAGAGAAACTTATATGTATATAATCTTGGTTTTGCCATGATTTAAAGACCAACGAGAGCTACATGTGTGTATGTTTGGCCTAGAACTCAAGGATCGCGGGGTTCACAAGAAGTGACATCATGTTTAACTAAACACATTAAATTATGCGCAAAGGATTTGTATTCAGACTTACGTCCAGGACAGAATCGAAACATAAAACTGTATTAAGTTTACTGAAATTGATTCCGAGTGGAGATATAAAAGCTGAATCGATTGAGCTTAAATATTTATTAAGTGAGCATAGTTATTTACCCATTGACGCTGATTTTACAGTTATAGAAGCTTATGCAAAAAAACTGTATATTTATAATCCTAGAGACTGGTGTCATATAATGCAAAATAGTAAGAGAAAGAACCCTTTCTGCGCTGTCGAAATGAATCGACAAGATTTCCTTTCCACAAAAGCATTGGGGAAGATGCTATTGACAACAGAAAAAAATAAACAAGTGGACTAACAGTCAATTGGCTTAATTTGCGGTGGATTACACTATAACGGTCAAACCCAAGCAGCATTAAGTTCAAGTATAATTTTGACAAGGATGTGATACCCTCCCTGCAAATGATATAAAAAAAATAGGTAGGCCAGTAATTTTAAAAAATATAACTCAACAAATATATATATCCTAACGGAAGAACAATTTTAAAAAAATACATCATGAGTTTATTAAAGTAAATACCTCCAATTAAACGCGACTTTTACAGGACATTAAGAAAAACACGTGGAGATCAAAATTTACATTTAAATAAATCGGACGAAGATATTTTTGTGTTATGATGAATAAACATAAAACTTATGCCAGCAAATGTTATTGTATAATTTTTACATAAATTACTTATCTTTTTCAGCTGCCAAAAGGTATAAGTCCCAAAGTTTTTGAAATGCTATTATTGTTCCAATAAATAATTACGTGTTTTTATTTATTTACTCATCCTGTATATATCTTTTTTTTTGTGCAGAGTTTACACTTAGAAAAAAGACTTTATATACTTTTCTGATAAAATTAATAAATAAAGAATTTTAAAAATTAATGTATCAAAAAAACATTAATTTTCACAATTTTTGTTTTCTGGACTTAATCGCATTGGCTTCTGAACGTCTCATATGTAGATTGGCTACCTAGAAACGCTCATCAAACAGCTACTACAGCATTTACCGGAACAATTGCACCTATTAATCTAACTCTACATGAAAATTATCCGTATTTGAAGGTCAAGGATTTAAGAAGTTTTCCTGTGAAAAAAATTAAAATTACAATGTAAAACAAAAAGAAGGGCTTGTAAAAAAGGTCAGTATTTTGTAACTCGAGATGCCACAAAGCATCAAAGTGCTTTTACAGAAATGAATAAGCCTTTTTTTTATTAATTATATTCAGGGAAAAAATGTTTGGAATTTTAATACAAATAAATTTTAAAAAAAATACCAGTCTAATTCTCTAATTCTTTTGTTAGTTAATTTCGAATAAATAATTTGTATTTCAATGACTTTGTTGTATTGCTTACTCTAGGCTTAATAATGCACATATTTGCTAAATAAACTCTTAAACTCTTGGCAGTATTATTTCATCATTCTACTAAAACAGTCCAAGGATTTGAAGAAATCACTTACTTCCATCAGGGAAATGTGACCGTGGTAGCGGACTCGTGGCTGGCATGTCATGAGCTCGAGTCCGTTGGTGTGATAGTTAGGAGAAGGGGGTGCCAGCTCAGGTGTCATCCTCGTCATTTAACCATGGTTCAAAATTACGAAATCTGTCGTCAAAAGCCCAGGTGTAGCTGAACAGTGCGACGTTTATTTTCACTCACTTCAGGAATTCATCAGGGAAATGACCTTGAAGAGGCGTTATTTTAACACCTTCCGTGAATTTATCATATCCTTTAGGGATTTGATCAAATTCATAATTTCATCATTTCCCTGTACTTTAAAAAATTTCAAAAATAAAGGACTTATACACACAAATATATGTATGTAAGGTAAATTTCTTTGTAATTATGTATTTAAAATATAATTAAAAAAGTTAACTATTTGATATTTTTATATGAGTTTGATATTATGTCATGAGTTCGAGTTTTGGTGCCACTGAAGACCCTCTGTGTAGAGGTAGCCTATGTTTGTTATAGCTGTCGAGACTCAATGTCCTCCCGTTGGTGTGGTATGGTCGTTAGGAGAAAAGGGTGCCATCTCAGGTATCATATTCGTCTTTTAACCGAGGTTAAAAATTACGAAATATGTTGCCAATAGCTATTGTGTTTCTGAAAGTGTGAAGTTCATGTAACTCTGTCTCTAAGAACGGCGCTTTATGCAAAACTAGAAACTATTCTTTGCACATTTATATTAACAGTGAACCTAGGTTGGTTAAATGAGGAATTGATAAAATAAATGTAATCATGTAACCACCCTTTTCTTAGACTTTTCTCTTATTACAAGTAGTAAGATCTTCGTTAGGGCCTATTGCAATAATCAGTTCCTCTTGTAATCTGACAATTTTTTTTTCAGTATGACCTTTTGAATCCATTGCCTACTGTGGTATTACAATGTTCAAAGCATTCTCACAAACTAGGTTCAAAATCCGAATAAAGGCATTTAAATGCTGAATGTAGGTTAAAAAGTCATTTTCCTGGCAGATTGTCTGTGACAAATTGTAAAACTGGGAAAATTAGCGACGTCCAATATTATACTTCTTCAGCTTAGTTCTGGAAAGAAAGCTGAAATGGTCCTTGTTTCAATAAAATTTATGCTGTCACCTTGTAACTGTGAATTAACTTCATTAAGCTTGTAAATAAGTTTGTTAAATAAGTAAATCTGGCTTTCCCTTGACTACATTTTCTTTTAAAATCCTGGTCTAGATCTGGTTTAAATATAGCCACTATCATAGATCCCCATTTACACCTCATGGACCCCCAAATTATTTTTTTGCTGACGTGGACCCCTTTTAGGTTGTCACTGACCTCTGGGGGTCCATATAGACCACTTTGGGGATCATTGCTTTAAGGGAACCGGGACGTCCTCGATGACTCAAAACAAGTAAAATTTTGATTTTGGAAAGAACATTATTTTCAAAAACAAAAAGACTCCATAAACAAAAAAATTGTGTTTTACAATCTACATACTTTTCTTAATATACTATAACATAAATTTTTAAATGTGTACAATATCTCTAGAAATATAAGGATTTGAAAAAGTACACTTCAATAGATGCTTTCATATACATGGTGTTGATTAGGTACCTGTATAGTTTTCCTTTTATATTGTTGCATCTCTATTTATATATTATCTTTGTTTTTGTAACTTTGGTTCTTCGGATCTGGCAACAAAAGAGTTGTCAATATTGCGGCTGATGTAAGAACACGAATAAAAAGCTTACGGTCGAAAATATTTCTTTCATGTTATTTTTAATCATTTAAAAGGATGAATCAATTTTAAATAATATTTTTATTTATCCCATATATTATTCGCGACTATCTCATCTACAAACTGGTGACCATACATATTCAAAACCTGATGGATGAGAATAACGAAATGGTGAATTCGAACGAGCAAAAATTTGAAGCTAATAAGGTTTAAAAAATTCCTCCTTTTTGGGAAGAAAAGCCTGAAATATGGTTTTTCCAAGTTGAGGCTCAGTTTTCTATTGCTAATATAAATCAAGAAGAAACTAAATTTAATTACCTTGTAGCTCAATTAGATCCAAAATTTATAGAAAATATATGGGATATAATTCAAAGTAATGAGAAGAATAAATATTCTTGTGCTAAAAATAGGCTTTTAAGTGCTGTTAAAGAAAGTGAAGAAAAAAGCATTAAAAAATTGCTTACTGGAATTTCATTAGGTGACATGAAACCCAGTCAACTTTTGAGGAAAATGAAATCGTTGGCTGGAGATAATATCACAGAAAAAGTTTTAAGGACTTTATGGCTAGATAAATTACCGGACTCCATCAAAAATATTTTAGTTGTTAGTTCGGAAAATTCAGAAAATTTGTCTGTTATGGCAGATAAAATTTTTGAAATAAATTCATCGCCAGAAATTTATTCTGCTACTGCAGATAATTCTGCTGTGAAAAATATTCTTGAAAAAGTAAGTCTTTTGGAAAAACAGATTTCAGAATTATACATCAACAAAAGAAAATCAAGAAGCAAATTTAAAAATTCCAGTCAAACACGAAATAAAAGTCGAAGTTGATCTCGTAAGCGTTTTAACCCAAATGGAAAATATTGTTATTTCCACTTCATGTTTGGTGATAAGTGTTATCCTAGTAAATGTAAGAGTCCATGTTCCTGGAATAAGGCATCGGAAAACTTAGAAAAGCAGTAGATTTAGCGGCAAGCTCTCCTGCTACAAAATATAAAGATTGCCGTAATTACCGCTTATTTGTAACTGACAAAAACACCGGTTAACGCTTTCTTGTTGATAGTGGTGCTGATTTATCAATAATTCCTGCCTCATGCAAAAATAAAATTTGTGATTATTTTAAGCTTTATGCAGCAAATGGCTCGGAAATACCAACTTTTGGTCATAAAATTTTAACTTTAAATCTAGGGCTGCGTCGTGAGTTCCAGTTTCCTTTCATTATTGCTAAGGTAGATAAGGGGATAATTGGTGCTGATTTTCTAAATAAGTTTAACTTGTTAATTGACATCCGAAATAAACAGTTAATAGATGGTATAACTAACCTTCATGTTAAAGGTGAAATTTCTTCTATTTTGCAAGAAAATAAAATTAACATACTGGATAAATCATCAAAATTTTCTAATATATTATCACAATATTCAGATTTAATTAAACCACATTTATTAATTACTAATACGAAGCATGAAGTTAAACACTATATTTCCACTAAAGGTCCACCGGTTTACTCAAAAGCTCGTCAATTGGATTTAAAAAAATTAGAAATAGCCAAACAAGAATTTAAATTTATGTTAGATAATGATATCATTCGGCCTTCGAAATCTCCATAGGCTAGTCCACTGCATCTAGTGAAAAAAAGATGGAAGTATTAGACCATGCGGTGATTATAGACGTTTAAATTCTCAAACCATTCCTGACCATTATCCAATTCCACGTATTGAAGATTTTCATCACATTTTAAAGGGAAAAAGAATATTTTCTAAAATTGACCTATTCAAGGCATATTTTCAAATCCCCATTGCTGAGGAAGACAAGGAAAAGACAGCCATAAAATAACACCATTTGGCTTATTTGAGTTTAATGTTATGAGCTTCGGGTTAAGAAATGCCCCATCTACTTTTCAGCGCTTTATCAATGAATTGTTATTTGGACTAGAATTTGTTTTTCCATACCTGGATGACATTCTAATAACCTCTGACAGTGAAGAACAGAATAAAACTCATTTGAAACTTGTGTTTTATCGCTTAGAAAAGTATAGTCTTCGAGTGAATATCTCAAAATCAACATTGGGAGTAACCCAACTAGAATTTCTAGGATACTTGATAACACCCGAAGGATCTAAGCCACTTCCAGAGAAAGTAGACGTAATCTTATCATACAAATTGCCCAAAACAATTCGTGAGTTGAGAACCTTTCTTGGACTCATTAACTTTTATAGAAGATATTTAAAAGATGCTGCTAAAAATCAAGCTATTCTTCACGAGTATTTAAAGGGTTCAAAAAAGAATGACAAGACAAAAGTTCTTTGGACAGAGGAAGAAAAAGAAAATTTTGAAAAATGTAAACAAGATCTAGCACACGCTACTTTATTAAGCTTTCCTGACCTTGATTTACAAATGGCTTTATTTACTAATGCTTCCAATTTTGCAATCGGATCAGTATTACAGCAGTTTGAAGCTGGAAACCGATTTCATTTTTTTCTAAAAAATTAACTGATGCACAGAAAAATTACAGTACCTATGATAGAGAATTATTAGGAATCTCTATATCCGTCAAAAAATGCAAACATCTTTTTGAAGGGCGAAATTTTGTTATTTATACTGATCACAAGCCAATTACATATGACTTTCAACAAAAAAAAAATGAAAAAGCCTCACCTAGACAATTAAGTCATTTTCAATACATATCACAATTTTCAACAAATATTTGTCACGTTAGTGGAGAAGAAAATATAGTAGCAGATTCATTGTCCAGGATTGAATCTTTCTCTGAAATAGATTACAATAAAATTGCTGATTCACATGTTGATAACGAAGAACTTAATAAACTGCGCTTGAAACCATTATTACATTTCAAACTATATCCTCTAGACTCTGGTAAATTACTTTGGTGTGATATTTCAACTGCAAATATTCGTCCATTTATACCTCAGCCTTTTCGAATGCACATGTTCAAAAAAATTCACAACTTGGCTCACCCTGGAGTAAAATCTACTGTTAAGCATATAGTTTCCAGATTTATTTGGTTAAATATTCGAAAAGATGTCAATCAATGGGCAAAATCTTATATCCATTGTCAAAAGAACAAAATTAATAGACATACACATTCACAACTTGCCACCTTCCAAGAAGTTGATGATCGATTCAGTGTCATCCATATTGACATCATAGGTCCATTTCCTGTATCAGAAGGAAAAATAAACTGCCTTACTTGTATTGACCGCTTCACATGTTGGATAGAGGTTATTCCTTTATCAAATATCACGGCAGAAACGGTTTCTCGAGAATTTTATAATCACTGGATTTGTCGCTTTGGAATGCCATACCGTGTGATAACAGATCAAGGTACTCAATTTAGAGATCTAAGTTCTTTAAAAACATAGGTGTTGTTTGTGGATTTAAAGTAAACACAACAACACCCTATCATCCACAATGTAACGGAAAAGTTGAAAGAATCCACCGCACTTTAAAAGCAGCCATCAGAGCACATAACTCAGTTAAATGGACACAGACTTTACCAACGGTATTGTTAGGATTACGATCGGCTCTACGTGGAGACACAAATTACACCATTGCACAAATGGTTTACGGACAAACTATCCGATACCAGGAGAAATTTTCGAGAAACCGAAAAACATCTTGGACACAGATACGTTTGCGGAAGAATTACAGAAACAAATGGATCAGTTACAACCACTGAAAACTCGCCGACAACTTTCTCAAAACACTTTGTCCATAAAGACTTGCATACCAGTACACACGTGTTCATACCTGTTGACAGAGTAAAAAAAATCACTTAAACCTCCTTACGATGGACCGTTCCCAGTGGCAAAAAGATACAACAAATATTTTACTGTGACAATTAAAGACAAGGACATCAATATATCTGTAGACAGATTAAAACCTGCATATTTGTTGTTAACTTATGGTGATAATCCTGATCATCTCAAACAATCAAAAGATGCACCAACCCTGCCACAAAAAACTGATTGTGCAGACAAAAATTGAAAAACAGCCACCAGATTGTAAAACAGCCACCAAAGATGTCCAAAAAACAACTACACGCTCTGGTAGACACATAACGTTTCCAGCCCTTACAGAAATTGGTTGCATATTATTTTATATGATTCTCATTTGTTGTATTTTTACCCATATTTGTATGTATTGCATGTCAATTTAAAATTGTACTACTTTTATTGCATATTATATCGTAACTATGTTACTGGGGAAGGAGTAATGTTGCATCTGTATTTATATATTATCTTTGTTTTTGTAACTTTGGTTCTTTGGATCTGGCAACAAAAGAGTTGTCAATATTGCGGCTGATGTAAGAACACGAATAAAAAATGAATCAGTTATGACTGGAAATAATTTTCTATCGAATAATTATATCTTTAATGAAAATTTTATTTAATTAACACAAGGAGTAATGCAATTTTTTATCAAAAATATTTATTTTTGTTCAATTTGGGGAATAGCGGAGACAATAGATTTATGAAAACTAAAGTATGACACATATACTTGTGATTTCGAAGTATTTAAAAATCGTTAAAAAACGGCGTCAATAACAATGCCACTGTTAGTTGTCGAAACATTTCGATTAGTGTTCATTTCGAGCTTGAATTCATCTTTTAGAAAAGCTATGAGCGGCCAGGCTTCTGGCAAACCTGAAGTTAACGTTAAAATCACCACTCAAAATCACAGGAAGCGAGTGATAGTTTTTCTTAAAAAAGAGCAGAACCACCTTCGGTATACGGTAAAAGTACAAAATTCAGGGAATCGTTAATTTTTTTAACTGTTGGATTCGGAGAAATGTATGCGGCCACCAAAATGACAAGACTTGCTGGTATGTGCGGTAGGCGGGCGTCTTAATTGCTACTACAGTTGGACCCTCAGACGAGGGTAGCGAAGAGACACCGTCAAGAGCGCATGCTTAAAAATTAGAAATATTAGACAAAATTAAAAATACTCGTTTACTTAATTAGTTAGTTTTTTTAATGGAGAAATCATTTTTGATCACAATTAAAAATATTATATTGACAGTGACAGGAATTAACCTCAAAGTATGAAAATGATAAGCACTTAAATATTTATTCAAGTAATTCCATATTACTTACTGCTATTTTTTTAAAGAATGGTGAGCTTTGTCAGACGCTTACCAGGAAATATAATTATTAATATATGGTTTACACATATATATATAAATATATCCTCAGATTTCACACACAACGAGCCCTGAGACTTGTGATTCTTACCTGAGCGTAAGAATCACAAGTTTATTCTGGATGAAGTCTAATAAGACTTGCTGACATGTGCGGTAGGCGGGCGTCTTAATTGCTACTACAGTTGGATCCCCAGACGAGGGTAGTGAAGAAACACCGTCAAGAGCATGCTTAAAAATTAGAAATATTAGAGAAAATCATAGAGACACCCTTTTACTTAATTAGTTTTTTTTAATGGAGAAATCTTTTTTTATTAAAATTAAAAATATTATATTGACAGCGACAGGAATTAACCTCAAAGTATGAAAATGATAAGCACTTAAATATATATTCAAATAATTCCATATTACTTACTCCTATTTTTTTTAAGAATGATGAGCTTTGTCAGACGCTTAACAGGAAATATAATTATTAATATATTATAGTTTACACATATATAAATATATCCTCAGATTTCACACACAGCGAGCCCTGACACTTTGACATTTGAGCGTAAGAATCACAAGTTTATTCTGGATGAAGTCTAATAAATAAGATTTGCTGGTATGTGCGGTAGGCGGGCGTCTTAATTGCTACTACAGTTGGACTTCGAGACGAGGCTAGCGAAGAGACACCCCAAGGCGCTGAATTGGTCAAATCAAACAGCGCGCGCTTCCCCCGACTTCCTGTTACGCATTTCCGTCCCTTTTCACGAAATCACTCCAACAAATATTCAGCAACCGAGAGTAAAGATGTTACACATCAAAAGCTTACGGTCGATAATATTCCTTTTCTGTTATTTTTAATCATTTAAAAGAATGAATCAATTTTAAATAATATTTTTATTTATCCCGTATATTATTCGCGACTAACTTATCCACAATATCATATAAAACAACTAATCATGCTGTTTTAGCTACAAAATTGTACCTTTATTTAAATGCTCAAGTTGTTTTTTTATATTTCACTACCTAGAAACTTTTTTTTAAAAATTTGAATCTCGATTTTTTAAAATTTGGATAAAAATGGTAATTTTTTTCTAGAAAATTGGCAGTAAAAATATAAATACTAACATTTCAGGAATTAAATTAGTAGCATTAAATACATTATTTCTATACAAAAGCTCATACCAAATTTTACTAAAATATAATAGATAGATTTTTCTACGGATGTACCTAAAAACTCGAAAAACACATTTCGAGTAATATAAAAAAATAAACAAAATGGTACAGTACTAAAATTTGATATCTAAAATGTTCCAGATTTATATTCATATAGCATGAACACTTCTAAAGCATTCTTCGTCCTTTTATTTTATCTTTAAGTAAGTAGCCTTGCTGGATTTTTAAACTGTCATCTCGGCTTCACAAATTCTAATTTTGTCAATTTTTCGAAGACCTTCACGTGTGTTTATCCCAAGATCTATTTTTAGTGCTCTTAATGATTTTCTTTCTGCATATGCATCTTCATTAAGCATATCACTGCGTCCATTACAAAAATTTGCAAATTTTGTTTTGCTACAATTGTGCTTTTTGGAACTTGATTCCAAACACAGTTATCGAAGTTTTCAGTTGGGTTCTGGGCACGATCATGCAAACATTTTAGTAAAAGTTCTTTTGCAGATAATCTCTAAATACATGTTTAAAAAGTTGTGTATATGTTTGTAATTATGTTTTTAATCTTGACAAGAACTGGTTATGTGAGGGAATGCTTCTACTTTTCTCCAGATACAAAGACATTCGGTGTAATTGCCATAGATGTTGTTTACATTTTAAAACTGCAATTCTAGGGCATTAAGCTTTAAACCTATACATGTTATATATTTTTTTAATCAGCATTAATTTTACTTTTTTTTAAAGATAAAAATAAAAAAAATCGATTTTCCGAAGGTGAAAAATGTTTTGGTTCTCTTAACCTATTATCAGAGGTAAAAATATAATTGTGACGTTATACAGTGAGACCTCTATTTAACGAAGTCGCTAAATCCCGAAAACAATATCGTTATACGGAAAATTCGTTACATAAGTTTCATCTTTCAATATACTTTGTAAACTACATAAAGCACGTTTTAAATTCATAAACACTATATATTGAATAAAAAGTCATTATTCACACCTTTTTGTAAATTAATATCTATTTATTTTATATACATCTTACTCATCAAAAAAAGAAAAACTGCAGGGAAAACAAGAGTGAAAAAATGTCGAGAAATACATTGTATATTCAACATTAAGAAAATAATTTTATATTAAAATTAACGAATATATTTTAAGGATATTTTCTAATTTAAAGTATAGAAGTAAATTTAAACAAACATTATTTTATAACTAGAAATTTTAAACATGCGTTGCCACATGCGTCCTTAAATTTATTACTGATAAAATCTGTTAGTTTTACTTTTGTTTTAAAAAACTATGGCTCTTTTTAATTGCTCTGAGTGAGTTAGGCCACTGGTAATATCAGTTCAAGGTCATTGTTCAGCATAAAAAATGCTAAAAGGTAGAATAATTTGAAAAAAGTGGGGGGGGGAAATCGAATAACAACAGGAAAAGTTCGTTTTATAGAAAACACACTTCGCTATTTGGTGGTTATTTTACCAAAAAATGTAGTAAAATGTTTTTAGTTCAGGAAAAAATTCGTAATATACAGAAATTCGTAAAATAGAGTTTCGAATGTATTTATATAGCATCTTTCATATAACTTTCTTTCCGTCGAAAACACATACTGGGGGGGGGGGGATTGCATCATTCATCGAAAAAAGTTAATTATTTGTAAGCTTTTACTTTTCCTGAGTAATTATCTTTCGAATGTTTTTTTCTTCCGATTTAAGGACCTTTATCTATTTCACAGAGAAGATAACTATTTATCTCTACATTCATAAATGATAATAAAAGATAGTTTCTAGGCTATTTTCCTGAGTGTTCTTATCAATGTACGAATGGTGCAATAAGAACTTTAGCTACTAAATGCTTGATGCGAGCTTTAAAATTTGCTTTGAAAATTATGTTTGCGCGTAAGAATTACGATTCACTGAGTATTATAGATAATTTTTTTTATATCTGATTTGTGTGAAATACATTTAAAACTGACTTATTTGTCCTAAATTTAAAATGAGGAAGAAGAAACCAGTGTTAATTATTGATCTCTTAATGACTGAACGTTCAAATTAATGTTTGGTAGCTTCAGAATAGAGAAAAAAACAATTAACTAACCATGAGTGCACTTTTCAGTCTATTGGATTATTTTCCACTTTCATGGATTCGACGTTGGCTGAAGCGTCCGAAAACTGTTTGTTCTTTCGATGCGAAATCTCACGACCAGCTCATCACGGAATTCTGGAGCCTTGATGAAGTAAGTGCAAAATATTTTTACTTTCAAATCTTGAATGAAATGAAATCAGCCATAGACTCTGATGATGAAACTAATGTTATTAGGTTAAACAGACTTTTAAACTCTGTTGGTAATGTCTTAAGTAACGAAGAACTGAAAAATTATCATCAAAGCTTGAAAATGTCAGACAGAAGTGTTAATTTCATTATTTTAGCTTGCAAAAGTAAAGCGATTAATGTTTTAAAGTATTTGCTTTCGGAAAAAAACATATTCCTGTTTAGGTTTCTAGCAAAAATAGATGAAAATTTATTTTTTCCCGGCTATGAAGATGATGAATGTCATAACGCCATTTACTATGCCATTCGTTCTAACTCCACTGTTCTTCTTGAAATTCTTATCGAGCAGTGGCCTGGAGATTATTTTGGGAATAACCCCGATGAGTTAGACACTCTCCTTTCAGGAGGATATAGAGAATTAAAGCTGAAAAACGTACATATAACGAAAGACATGGAAATTTTCATTCAGAGTAAAATTTTGGATCTTCGCTTTTTTCACGTGGATCAAAATGAAGAAAGTGAAAATTCAACTAGTCATATAATACAACGAATCGATCTGGTTCTCGAAAACATAAAGTTTATCAGAACCGAATTCTGGAACTCAGAACCGGATGAGAAATTTGTTTTAGTAGCCACATTCATTGCTAAAAATATCCATCTTCTTAAATCCCAATTAAAATCAACTTACGGCGTAGTACCATGGGAAGAAATTGAGTTCTGTTTGATTATATATATCCATTATTGCTTGAATCAAACCGAAATTAGCTTTGTTTATAGAGTTATTTTGAGCAAAATGAAAATATTAGTTCATCTAGGAAATTTTTCAAACTGCTTGAATTCTGCTAAAGAAAAAATTAGAAAAACTAGTATCACTAAACATGCGAAAGGTTTAAGTGTTAGGCGTAACGAAGTGCTTCAAGAAATCATTGCTAAAACACCTTCCTTTGAAAGCTTGTATGAGGATTACACTTTGGTAAGAGATTTCTACTCCCTGACGAAAATAAAGAGTTACATAGATATAGCCTTATCTTGCAATGCCACTGAAAGGGAAGGGCAATTAATTATTACTAGGGCTCTTCAAGTTCTTGGAGAGCATGTAAAAAACACGTTGTACTCCCCAAAAATGTCTGATGAATCAGCTGAAAATTTGCTCGGAAGTTTACAGAGTAACACTAAAGATATCGTGATGAATTTACGAGATTCTTTATCTCATGCGAAGTCTCTTGCTCTGAGGTCTGAAATCGAAAATTACGAAGATTCATTTTTCGTTAATATTCTTATAGATCTCACTAATATTAAAATCGAAATCACAAATATCATTTACAGAAATAAGATCCTAGCAATAAGAGAGTTACTCAGTGCAATGGCTGAATGCAAGGATTTGGTCCTTCAAGGAACACTTTTGCCCATAAATCATTCGACATTTCAATCTGTAAACAATGAATTGATAGAGACACTCTCCGAAACGCCACTCAATTCGGAAACAGAACTTCTAGAAGAATTAGTTTCCGACTTCAAAAAACTACTTGAAGGATCTATGACAAATTATGAAAAGACACTTTTCGACAATATAAATCAAGCCATCCAAAGAGAAAAAACAAAATTTCAAGTTGTCAAAAGTCGCTGTGAACAGGACATTTTTGTATTGTTGAATGTGCTTTTTATTAAAAGAAGAGAATTTGTTTATTTCAATCCTCTAGACACAACACTTTGGATCAAAAACTACATCAGTGAAAACTTCAAAGTAGATACTTCCAACTCGAACTTGAAAGAAATCGAAACTCTTTACTTGAGCATATTGTTAAGCATAAAACCCAGGATGAAAAGTCCAAATTATGAAATGGAAAAGAATATTCGGAAATTCGTTTCCATCTTTCCTGGCTGTAAGAAAAAAATTAAATGGCTAGAAGAGTTCAGGGATATTCTTTTTAAAAATGAGGTATCCCATCTTAGAATTATAGAAAAATCCCATAAATTTGATGCAAAAATGAAAGAACTGTTATTCAATAAACGCTCTCAACTGCAAAATATTTTGGTTGAAAATAATTTAAATGCTAATGGTGTAGAAAATTTACTTTCCTGTAAAAAAGAATCGAAGCAGCAAATTCTTATTGAAATGTTAGTGCTTGATATAATGGCTATTTTAGGAGACTCGATTCCTTCTTTGACACATAATCCTTTTTTCCTGGATGATGATTTCTGTATGCCAATTGGGAAAAACTTACGCAATCATTTAGCACATGGCAACACTTTGAATTACATTCTCAGTGGAGAAGATTGTACGACCGTTCTCTTAAATGCAAGAAAAATAACAACGGAAGATTTGTTGAGAAATGAGAGAAAAATAGGCAAACGAGTTAAACTAGATCTTGTTAGGACGAAAAACATTCATATAAAAGATTTATCAAATGTAAAGAATCAGCAAAAAATGTTTTTATCTTTTTCAGAAGGGAATACAGAGGAAGTGAAAGAATGTATTAAAAAAGGAGCGGATATTCACGGAAAAGATCGTAATTTATGGACTGTATTACACTTCGCTGCTAAAGGACCAAGTATCGAATGTATCAAACTCTCTTTAACGGTAATTCCTGATGGCGATGCTAGAGATATTAACGGCCAAAGTGCCTTGCATATAGCTACTGTTTTTAAAAGGAGAGACATAATTGAATATTTAATCACTGAAGTAAAGATGTATGTTGATGACAAAGATGCATTTGGCAAAACGTCTTTGCATATTGCGTCTGAAAATGGTTGGACAGAAGGAGTACAAACTTTGGTGAAATACAAGGCAAGCATCACTTTGAAAGACTTTTTTGGTTTTTCTGCTCTTCATCTCGCTATCCTAAAAAACAATTTTGACGTAGCTCTGATCCTATTAGAAATGGAATCGAATGTAGATGGCAATGAAGCCTTTGGCTCTATGACGGCACTGCATTTGGCTGCAAAGGTGGGAAATGTTTGCTTATTGAATACATTATTAGAAAGGAATGCAGATGTTACTCGCAAAAGTTGTCATCATTTTACACCTTTGCATTTTGCAGTAGAGTCCGGTAATCTAGAAATAGTAAAGTATTTGATTGAAAGAAGAATAGATATTGATGCAATTGACAGGTTCGGAAATACACCATTGTATTATGCTGTAAGAAATTGTAATGGAGCAGTTCTGAGCCCTCCGTATGGATCTGCGAAAAATATGATTAGTGATGGAGATAATTTTATTTCAACTTCGTCTGTTGTACACAGTGAATATTTGAACATAGTGAAAATTTTAGTTAAAAATGAAGCAAATGTAAATAAAAAGAATAATGCTGGTAGCACTCCACTCCATTTGGCTGTTGAGACTGGCTGTCTAGAACTTGTTAAATTGTTATTGAGGAATAAGGCTTTAGTAGACTCTGAAGATAAGAATAAGATAACGGCTTTACACGCAAGTGTTGCATTTGGTCACAAGAATATCTTAATGGCAATTATTGAAGCTGGGGGAAATATCCATTCACCGGATGTTAATGGGTTAACACCTTTACACAAAGCCATTAAACGCGAAGACATTCACATTGTAAAAGCTTTGATTGATAGAGGAGTTGATATCAACGCTACAGATATAAACGGCAGAACTGCATTACACATGAGTACTGTTAGAAAGCACAATGAGATTGTAAAGTTGCTTTTGAAAAACAAAGCAAATACTAGCATAGTTGATTGTTTCGGCTTGACACCTTTTTACGTATCAATTGCAAACGGAATGAGTGAACTTTATTTAGTTGAAGACATAGACATTAATTTCACGGACGTTGATGGATATACACCATTGCATATTGCTGCAACGTATGGTGATGAAAAACTGGTAAAATACTGCATAAATAAGTCTTGTAACGTTAATGCCCAGTGCTTACGGGGCTTCACAGCATTACATTTCGCAGTAGAAGATAGACAACTAAAAATAGTCCAACTATTGCTTGAAAATGGATCGAATATTAATGCTAAAGCACAGGATGGTCGTACAGCCTTACACTTGGCAATTGCAAATAATTGCGAAAATATTGTAAAAATTTTGTTAAAAAGTGAAGCTGAGAGACAACATGATATAGCACATATTGCAACTCAAAAAGGCTATGTAAATATTTTGGAAATTTTATCTCAATTCAATGATTTTGATATAAATCGTCGAGTTGAAAAACTATCATTGCTTGATATAGCAATAAGCTGTAGTCACATAAATGTTGTTAAATATTTATTGGAAAAAGGATTTAATATCAATTCAGAGATGGATGGAAGTACAGCTCTTCATACTGCATCTTACTTTGATAATCACGAAATTGCTAAACTCTTGCTTTCAAAAGGATCAAGACCTAATATTCAACCCATCGACTTTTCTCCTCTCCATATAGCTTCTTTTAAAGGCTACACTCAGGTAGTAGACATTTTACTAAAGGGAGGAGCAAATGTGTTAGTTAAAGATCATCATGAGAAATTAGCAATAGAATATGCAGTTGAACATAATCATTTGCGTGTCCTTGAGTTGCTATTAAAAGAAAAAGATATTGATATCAATTTTTTTACCAAAGATGGCTTTACTTTGCTACACATAGCAGCGGAAATTGGCTCGTTGCCAGTGGTTAAATGCTTAATTAGAAACGGAGCTAAAATTATATCTTCTGCTTCTGACATGAAACCTGTGCATATTGCAGCTGTAGCTAATCATAGAAGTGTTGTAGAATATTTCTTAGATCTTACGTTCTGCATCAATGAACCAGGAAAAGATGGAAAAACTTTGTTGCATTTGACGATTTTTTTCAATCATCCCGCCATTTTCGAACTGTTGATCAAAAGAGGAGCTGATGTAAATGTTTATGACGCAAATGGCTCCTCTCCTATTTATTTAGCAGCTCTAGAAGGTCGAAGAGACTTTTTTAATACTCTTTTGAGCAATGGAGCTTTTTATAACTCACGCAAGAAAATTGATCAATCGATCTCAAACAACCGCGAAAAATTGGATTCATTGACGCTTATGCAAGTTGCGAAAGACAAGAATATTGTAGCTTCACTGGTTTATATTAAACACTTGTTCACAAAAATAAAAAGAAATGATGTTCCAGGGATCGAAAGTACTTTGAAAAAAGGGACCAGTTTTCCAAATGGAATTTGCATCAATGCCATAAGTGCTAAGAAAACGACGCTGCTTCATTATGCTGCTTGGAAAGGTTATGAAGAAGTAGTTAATGTGTTACTGAAACACAAAGCGAATCCTAATGTACGGGGTAAACATGGCTCTCTTCCACTGCATTATGCGGTAAAGTTTTCTCACATTGGAATAGTTAAAATGTTGTTAAGTAGTGGTGCATTGTATAATAATTTGACAGACGGTAACAGAACTCCTCGTTACTATGCTGTGGATCAAGACATTATATGCTTGCTGGATATTTTACACGAATCTTTCAAAAAGATCGAAAAAGGTGATTCTTCTGTGGTTGACGACTTGCAAAAAATAAAAGATGTTCATACAGCAAAGGCAGTCATGAGAGCAAAGAACAAATCAGGTAGAACTTTAATTGGTGTTTCCATCGTTGCCAATCATCCAAAAATCAAATGTTTGAAAGAGTTGTTTCAAGAGGATGTATTAAATAATCTTCAGAGGGCATCAATACTTACCGAAGAAGGGTATTTTGATGAAGCTCTTTCTGCTTATAAGAAAGTGTTAGAGAGAAGGATTGAAATATTTTCTGTAGCTGATCCAGGTGTTCTAGATATCCAGCAGAAAATAGCTGTACTACTTTGTAAAAGAAAAAAGTATGAAGAAGCTTTAAATTTATTATTAGAGGTTCAGCGAAACGTTGAAACTCTCAAAGAAATATACACTTCTGACGATGTTAGAACTTTAAAATCTAAAATAAGTGCAATACAAGATATCGTAGGAGGAAAACTAGAGTTGGATGGTTTAGACGAAATATTCATTCAACAAAAAGAAATGCTTGGATTATACGATATAAATGTCCTAACAACTCAGCTTCGAATGGCCACAGCTTTAGAAAAGGAAGACAAATTCGACGATGCCTTGAAATTGATTGAAGAAGTTATTGAGAATAGTTGTAGATGTACCGATGACGACAGTACCTTAATACTTTTTCAGTCCCTGTCAAACAAAGCAAGGATATGGCATAAACTAGGTAAATTTAAAGAATCTGTAAAAATAATGAACTATATTCGTTTTGAAATTGAAGAAACATTAGATCCCCATCATCCCGTCATTTTGCTGGTTCTATCAGATCTATTTTTAATCTTCTATAAGCAAGGAGAATATGAGGAATCTTTAAAACTTTTGCATCAAATCCTGGATTCTCAAAAAGCATCTTTAGGTAGAAATCATATAAATACTTTGATAACTCAGCTCCAGAAAGCAGATGTTCATTTTAAGCTAGGACAGTATTCTGAAGCACTCAGAATTTACCAAAAAAACCTTAGTAAAGTGACTGCTATTTTAGGAGAAGATGATCCTAAGATCCGGAAGGCCATATGTAAAGTACATTTAATTAACAGTTTGTTTGGACCACTCGGTTCGAACAAACCAGTATCCGTTGTTCAAACTTTAAGTCTATGCGAAGATATAATGAAACCCATTCCTGATTAGATCGAAGGCTGTGTAAATTTAACTTATTTTTTGTCAAGGCCAGTGGAGGAACGAGCACCCCGCATCGCAAGGGGGCCCAAAATCTGACTGACTCCAAGTATGTATTTCGGCATGGGGTTCAAAACCTAATTTTGCAGGGAGGTCATAACATTCTCCAATACGCCACTGGTTAAGGCGTATATTTTTCCTATAATAGCAGCTGTCTAAAAAAGGAACTATACATTGAAATATTTTATTCTACTAAATAAAGGTAAAAAAGGAACAGAAGAAATGTAATTTTCATTTTTATTTTCTAAAAAAATAAACGAAAATATCCTTATACTTGGATTTAAAGAAAAATAAGGAAATTTAGAAGACTTCGTATTAATATAGCTTTCATTTTTAAAAAAAAGTTCTGTTGGATTAATATTAAATTGTTGTGTGTAACAAAGCATAATAAGCAGTGCTGTAAATTACCATATCTTACTAACATTCCACAAAATGATTCTATTAGTTCTACTCTACTAAAAGAGAACACTTATTCCACGAAGGATAATAACCTTTGTTTCTCCTATCAATCAATAACAAAACCAGCAAAATATTTAAATTTTTAAACACCACAGCATACTTTTTTTAAATTAGGGAAATACCAAATTGTGAAGGTACGGATTTTATTCCAGTTTCATAAAATACTTCATAAATATATGTACTTCTTCAGGAGAATATGCATGCGTATGGGAAGTTTCTTGAGCTATAATTTTTATTGATTATTCAGAACTGAAAATCAAAGAGCTATCCGATTGTTATTTACATCACTGTAGCTAACTGGTAGCAGTTGCGAACTCATGGTGCCATTTAAAACCAAACTATAGAGGGGCTAATGCACATTAAATCTATTAAAATTTTCACATTGGCGTGATGTGGATGTTTGGAGAGTGGAGTACCAGTTCAGGAGTCTGACACGTCTCTTGACAGTGGCTCAAAATTATGAGATTCGATGCCAATAACCTTGAATGAATAGCTGTTCTCTAGAAGACATTAGGGTAGTGTGCAAAAGGAGTACCTTTACTAACTTATCAATTCTCATTAAAACGGGATAGAGTGAATATTATTGTTAAGAATAGACAGTACCTTTTTTCAAAAAATTTTTTGGAGACAGTAATAGTAAAAACAATTTATGTTTTATATTAATATTATATCATTAAGTTGATTCTGAAAACAAACAATCAGTTTGACCAGCCATTATTTTGCAATTTTAACAAATTAAGAATTTTTGAATTTTTTTCAAACTTTTATAAAATGCTCAATTTTTAAAATGTGTTAGTCCTTTTAAGTGATTTGTGTTTCTTAGATTATTGCAAACAAGAGTTAGCTTGGATTTGAAAATCTGTTACCTGATTTTTAATTATTAATTTTCTAGCTAAACCTGAAAAAACACGAACATTTTAAAAATATTAAATTTTAGTATTCTTTATAAAAACAACTGAAGATCTTAGACCTAAATCCATACAAAATTTTATAGAACATACGATTGGGAGTATCTATAAAAAATTTCAAGATTTTATCTTGAAAAAGGAAAAAGCCTTAGGGATTAGAAAATACCTACATCTTCAAAATTAAAAGTCTGAGAAAAACGCATTTAAAGTTTATAAAGGCAAAAAAAAAAAAAAAACTATTATGCGTGTAAAGCTCTAATTTTTAATGTGTGTTATTTTCCAACTTATGTTCTCCATCAAAACATTTCCTCAATTAACTATAGCTGAAAACATTTTTTTTAAATTAAAATTTTTTTTTTCATAATATTGATAATGTTTGTTACGACAACAGGTTATTCAACCTAATCTTAACAAAATATCTTCACAAAAGTTTTGAAACACAAAGCATTTATGTAAACATAATAATGATACTATCTTAAGCTAAAAATTACCAGGTTTGAACACAAAATTCGAATTTTAGTTTTAAATTGGTAAAGTCTAGCAAGTTTTAAAGTCGCCCAATAAGAACTCAAATACCATAATGTAGTATTACTATATATTTATTTTTATGCAGTGTGGCACATCATGGAAATATTAATTTTTATCTGCCTTACTTGTAGTCAGAATACTTGTATTTGGAAATCTTATTGCAGTATCACAGTGAAGGGTTGGTTTTTAGATAAGCCATTTTCAGTCGTATTCCATCTCTTCCAAATATTGTTTCTCATAGCAACCTGAGAAAGTTTTGACCCAGGCATTTTCTTAAGAGGAAAAAATTAATGAAAAAGCTTCTAAGTTATATAAACTATTTTTTAATACTAAAATTGACCTTGAAATCAATTTTAACTGAACAATTATGAGAACTCAAAAAAATACCTAATTAAGCAGAAATGATTTTCGTATTGAAAATTGAAATTAACAACCATTTCGCACTGAAAGAGTTAATTGTGCTCAAAAATATCATTAATTAGTTCAATTTAAGAGGGAAAAAATGCTTTAAAATGAAATTGAAACCAAAAAGTAAGTTTAGAAAACTTCAAATACCTTAAACCTTATTTGTTAGCAGATCTGTAAAATTTGGTGGCAAGCTTCTCTATGATATGGGCCACAAGAAAATGCAAAAAAAAATTTGGGGGTACTTTTGAATTTGTTAGGGTACTGTGTAGTCTTAAAGTCTCAAAGATAATTAAATTATGGTATTGATGGATTAATTAATTTATTAAATTAGCATCAACCTATTCAGTTAACTGCTAGAATGAATGCTCAGCTATAGGAACCTTTTTTTTATAGGGAAAAATTTATTATGAGGTCATAATTTATATTTTGCAGTATGTTAGGAGAATCGGTAAACTATAAGAGTAGAAATTACACCGGATAACAATTTGCATTATAGTCAACATTTTAATGATTAATTTGATACGTGTAACTTTTCCCTGAATATAAATAATTTCTTTTTATATAGTATTACATCCGTAGATTTTCATTCAATTCGGTTACCATTTTCTTGATGTCTTTTTTTTAATTAAAATTTTTTTTAAATTTAAATTTAATTTTTTTTTAAAATTCAAGTTTATTTTTAGTTTAACTAATTAAACCGCGTTAATGAATAAAATGTTTTACAAAATAAACACTTGATGTTAATATAGTTTTTTCAAATATTAACTCATTAACTAAATTTATTTCTTAATTTTAAATTTGTTCTGTGTAATTTCTGTCGAAGTTACAAATACCTGCAACAGATGGCGCCAGTACGTTTTTCTAACAAAGTGGGAATCGACTTAAAATTTTTTTTAATATTACTTTAAAAAGGACATAAAATTCCTTTAAGTAACAAATTGTACATTTTTTTTTTTATGAATGGAGATGAAAATTC
Source organism: Trichonephila clavata (assembly GCA_019973975.1). NCBI lineage: Eukaryota > Metazoa > Arthropoda > Arachnida > Araneae > Nephilidae > Trichonephila > Trichonephila clavata. Next base: position 34,755 of record BMAO01028391.1, read on the forward strand.
AGAATTTACCATGTACAGTCGGACTCCGATTTAGCAAACTCATCGGAACCGAATATTTTGTTCCTTATATCGGGGTCCAAAAATAAAATACAAATTTTTTGCTCTTACTTTTTAGAAATTCTATAATAAGCAACTACACACAAAAATATCCATAGTTGGAAATTACACACTTTTTATTCAACAGCTAAAAATATTAATAGTTAATTATTACGCACCAGTTAATAGGAAATTCTGAAATCTAATAGATGCTTGAAAATATTTTTGATTGTTGACTCGAAAGAGTTCTCTTACGACTCTATGCAGAGAAAAAAATAATGCATCAGTTACATCTTGCTGCATAAGAAACAGGTTATGTTTTCACAATTTCCATCTATATAAAACATTAGAAAATGTGACAGTTTGGATAGGAGTTTCATAATCTATTTCTTTATTGTGTTATTCATAGATTCCGACAAATCAACAATTTCCTCAGCTTCAAATGCACATATAGGCAGTCAGTCATCAAATGTATCAAAATCATTAAAATCCTAAAATATCCCCTGCATTCGGGAGCGGGATGAAATAAGAAAGGAATTTCCTGTCCTACTCAAGGCTCACACGATAATGGTCTTCATCCTTTCCCGTTGAAATTTGCAAGTTTTCTTCTAAGAAAAGTTTGTTTTCTGTTCCGGAAAAAAAGTATATGTCATTTTTAAAAAAATTCTAATTTTTTCGAATACAAACTAATAAAAATATTTTTCCTAGCTGCTGAAATAGTTAATTATTTCGGGTTTTTTTATTCGTTAAATAGGGATTTTTGCCTTCAATGTAATCGAGGAAAGGGAAAAATTCGTTAAATCGCGAAATTCAACAAATAAGGGTCTGACTTATTTTGACTTTGAAAAAAAGTTTTATTTTTTAATTTCTCTCAATTACTTAGATAAAATTTTGCAACTGACAAAATTGCAAAAAAATTCAAAAAATAAATATTTTGTTTTTCATTTCTTTTTTTAAAAATATTCTATCATATCATGGCTTGAATTACCATCCACTGGAGAATGGAAGTAACCCCTTTACTGGGATATATTTATATTCTTCATAATTTATAATCTTACATATATATTGATCAAGACATTCTCATATTTCTAAATTAAACGTGCATTGAGGAGTTTTAATTTTAACCTATAGAAATACTATTTTAAATTTAAATTCGAATTTCCCCTCAAATCACAAAAGATTTTAAATTTACAAATTTATAACTAAAAATTCGCTTGTAAAATTCAGAAATTTACATAAGCATAGAAGGTGTAGAATAGTTTAAAGTTCAAGTATTAAAAATAAAAAAAGAAATAATTCTTCAAGTAACCAAAAACGTTTATTTCTATTTGTTAAAATAAATACAATTATGTAATAAAAACCATTAGGTCATCTATAATAATTCACAATTAAGTAAAATTCTCAACAAACAATAAGTATAGTCTTCTGGGAACAAGTTTACGACTGCATTTATATCAAAATAAATATATCTAAATAAGCACTGGGATTTTTTCACATGCCTGCTATTTTTATTTTTTAATATGAAACTGATATATTTATGAGTTTTGCAAATTTCACAAATTTAAGTCTTATAAACTTTATCAAGTTTAAATCATTAAAATTTAACCTCACACACACATTTCCAGAGAAATCTTAATTATGTATTACACAAACATGAGGCTTTTCCTTGTTGTGAACAAGTAAATGTTCCTTTAAATTACCACTTAGTGAGAAAACTATTTCATTCTCTACAAAGCCTGAGGTTCCACCTTAGTATGAATAAGTAAATGTTTTTTTTTTTCAAATTACCACTATGAGAAAAAGCCTATTTGCATTTTTCACAAACATAAGGCTTTAACTTGGTATGGCTATGTAAATGCATTTTCAAATTACAACTTAGAGAGAAAGTTTTGTTGCATATTTCACAAATATAAGGTCTTTCATTAGTGTGAGTACGCAAATGTTTTTTTTTTAATCTCAAGGGGCTTTTCCTTGATATGAACAAGCAAATGTCTTAAACCACCACTTTTAGAAAAACTTTTGTCATCTATTCCACATGCATGTTGTATACGCTCAGGCGACACCAGCGCCACTCTCTTACCCATGTATGGGAGGATAACTATGTTGAGCGCGCTAGTATTTCACTGTAGATGTCATTAATATCTTAACTAACGTCTTTTTTTCATTCACATACCTAGACCACTCTCTGTTCATACATAGAATTTCTTAGTATGAATAAATATATGGTCTTTTAAATTATCACTTTATGAGAAAACTGTATTGCATATTTCACAAACATGAGGTTTTCCTTCGCATGAATAAGTGAATGTTTTTTTCAAATAACTACTGCGAGAGAAAACCTTGTAACATATCTCACAAACAATATTTTTCTTTAGTATGAGTTCGTAAATGTTCTCTGAAAATGCTATTTTGCGAGAACGTCCTGTTGCATATTTTACAAGCATAAGGCTTTTCCTTGGTGTGAATATACAAGAGTGTCTTTTTAAAGTCTTGTATCGAATTATAGCAGTGTTTCTCAAAATTTCAATATTGCGACCCAATATTCAATCATAATTTTCTTCGCGCCCCCTTTCCATACAATAACAATGTATTGAATTCAATAATAACATATTTTGATGCTAAAGCTACAATACGACCAACCTCTTAAGTGCCACCGGCGTATATAAACGTCTCGCTCTACCAAAGCGTTCATTGCCCGGAAGTATATTTACGTCTTTACGAAGTGCAATCTTTTCTGTGCGCTGCTATCCATTAAATTATTCCGAAGGCTTTGGAATGCAATAAAAGGACCTTGACAGTGTTTGCTTAAGAATTACTTATATCAGAGAATTTGCTTTTTTATTTATTCCTTATACCTCCCCCATGCATCACATACGTACGCCAAAAATGAACCAAATACCAAAAATGAACAAGTGGAAATTGTGAACTTTAATATATCTAGACCAGCGATTCCCAAAGTGGTCCATATGGACCCCAAGGGGTCTATGCCGACCTGCAAGGGGTTTACGGCAACGAAAATATAATTTGGGTTCTATGAAGTATTAATGGGGGTCTACGATGATGGCTCTCATTTAATTAGATCATGACTTTAATTTTAAAAGAAAATTTAATCAACAATCAATTACTTGTTTAACAAATATATTTCCTAAATTTAATGAGGTTAATTGGCAGTTCCTAGGTAACAGCATACATTTTATTAAAACGATCATCATTTCGGCGTTTTTTGCCAGAATTAAGTTAAAGGAGTAAAAAATTAACGTGCAAGTTTTCCCAGTTTCTCAATTTGTCACAGAAAATCTACCCGGAAAATGACATTTTAACCTAAGTTTAACATTTAAAAGCCCTTTATTCAGATTTTGAAACTAGATTTCTGAATGCTTTGATTATAGTGATACCACAGTAGGCAATGAATTCATACGGTCACATCGAAAGAGGAATGTCAAATTATAAGAGGAATTGATAGGAATAGACTCTAACGAAGATATTGAAGTAAAGTTTAGAAACTGATATCAACATTTTTTCTTCAAAAAGATATTCCTATTATTTATCCCTAATAATAGAATACCTTCAGAAAGTTTTTAATTGCTTTTCCTAGTGAGGAGTTTCAGCAAGGTTGCCAAACTCCAAAAAAAAAAAGACTGGAAACTACTAATCGATGAGATTTAGGGTTAAATCTGACAAGATTGCTGCCAAATGTGGAAAATTTGTTATTGAAACATTAGATTCATTCCTCCCATTAAAAGCATTTGTTTGTTGTTCAGTTATTTTATGCATTAATTAAATTTTAATTTCATTAATTAATATGTGCTTCTTAAGTTTTAAACACGAAATTTCACTACAGTTAGAAATTTAAATCTTTTAAAGTAAGTAGCACTATACCGGCTGTCAAAAAGACATTTAAATTGATAAGTTTGAAAAAAAATCAGTATTGAGTAAGTAGGGGATCTACGCCAAACCAAAAAACATGCCAAGGGGTCTTTGAGACAAAAAAAAAGTTTGGGAACCTGTGATTTATACGGACCACAAGCCCATCACTTTCACCTTTCAACAAACTTTTGACAAAGCTTCGCTATGCCAAGCACGGCAATTGAGTCCTATTGTTCAATTTTCAATGAATATTCAATATGTAAAAGGCAAAGAAAACGTCATTGTCGATTCTCTTTCTAGGAGTATTACCCTTTCCCCGCGATCCCAATTGATTATATACTCATATCCAACTTTCAAAACGCTGAAGACTTGAACATATTGAAAAACAACCCAAGGCTCAAAATGGTTCAAATTCTGATTCCCGGAACTGAGAAAACAATCTATCTCCACCGGTAGTAATTACCCACACATTCCTCCAAGTTTTCACCAACAAGTATTTTCGTCGATCCACAATCTATCACACCCAGGTATTAGAGACACTAGGAAACTACTCACTAAAAATTTCATACGGTCAAACTTCAATAAAGATTGCCAAAGTAGGCTATGCCTGGAATGCCAAAAACCTAAAGTTCAATGACAGAAGTATTCAATTCTATCGAGTTTTACCGTACCACCTGAATGATTTCAACATGTACGCATCGATATAGTTGGACCTTTACCAACATGACAAGGTTTCAGATATCTTCTAACCACTGGCGTAACTAGTCCTGAGAGGGCCCTGTATCACAAAGTTCCTTGGGCTCTTTTTAGTGGCTCCTTAACATTCTGCGATATTTTGCTTACTCCATTTTAGGCCCTCAATGTTTGAGGGCCTTGTATCTTTAATACGGCAAATTCAGTGACAGCCACTCACCTGCTGCTAACGATGATTGAAGGTTTTTCAAGATGGATTAAAATACTGCCTATGACAGATCAATCAACAGAAAAAGTTGCAAAAAGCATGATCTCAACCTGGATTAGACCTTTTGGAATTCCACAACGTGTTACATCTGACCAAGGAAGACAGTTTGAGAGACAACTTTTCTCCTCTCTAAGCAAATACTCATGTTCAAAATTAAGTTGACAAACATAAAATCTGTGAAAAATATTGAACTACTTACTGTGTTAACACGAAATTTGACACTGAGACATATTACAAATTCAGAAAGAATAACATAACAATATGGAAAAGATTTTAATTGTAAAGCGCAGGGGCATTTAAAAAAATTGTGAAATCATGAATCAGAGATAAAGCATTTACCACTGGAAAAGCCTAATTTGGAGTGTAACCACTGTGAACTACTTTACAAGCCTCAAAACGAGCTGATATATTGTTTATGAGGGTCAATAAGTATTTGCGATAACAAAGCCCATTTTTCCAAAAGCGGGACTTTTAATTTCCGGGGGTGGGCTGGTAGCAGAGCTACTCTGAGAAATAGCTTTTCTTAGACCCTTACCAAACACATTTAGCTCAAAGAAAAACCTCACATAGGCTTCCAGGATCTCCTCCCTATAACCCTGTGAGTTGACAGTACCCGCATCAAAAACGTACAGTGGTGTACAACTGATCAAAATCATGCTACCACACATAAGGATTCCTTTGCCACCAAATCTGTCAATTTTTTTTACGTTGGAGGGATGAATGTGAGCTCCATTTTCTCTCCTGGAGAAGACTCGACGTGAATCACTTTGTCTAGAACATTTCGACTCATCACTTAAAAGAACACGCTCCCATTCTTGTGGTGTCTATGATTGATATTTTCAGCTCCACAACATCCGGTGTTTCCTGCTGGATACAGTCAAAGGGACGTGCCAGACTGGACATCGGGGTAAAGGCCAAAGTTTCTGCAAGATGGCTGTAGACTGTTTGCCTGAAAATTCTTCTTCTAGGCACAACAGCAAGGCCATGATCAAGCTGAGGAGCCTTTGTCCACCTAAGTCGTTGTGCGCTTAATGCCAAGTAGCAATCCTTTGCAGATAACGATGCCCTGTGGCGACCTTTCTGATGACT
>BMAO01028392.1:0-18887 GCA_019973975.1 Trichonephila clavata
AATTGATAGAAACATTTTATGGAACATTTCAACATGATTTGGCTTATTTTCACAATTCAATATTGATCCAGATTTTTATGCGATAAAATAAAATAAAAGTCCTTAACAGTAATAAACCAGACGTGAATCCTATTGAGAGTTTATTGCATAATCCTATAATCGTTCAGCTAAAATGAGTTGCACGACATCAGAACAAATGATTTAAAGTGCAAAACAAGCGTGGTTCCACGATGAAGAGGTTAAGAACGTGCGCGTGCTCTAGTAGAGTCAATATCATTTCTGCTACAGGAGGAAATACTTCGTACTGGTATACAGATTTTTTTGTCTACTTAAGGTATGTAATGATTAAAAGCTAGGGTTTTTGAAAAAAAACGTTTTTTTTAACATTTGTCCAATTAATTGGAACAATATAGTACTATCACCATTACACACTGAAAGCACATGTTATTCTTTCCCTGTTATTCGTGTTATCTGAAAACTCGGTCTTCTACATAAAAAACCAAGTTTTCGTATTCTATTTGCCATGTGATGTAATAGAACTGCATGTAAGGATAACACAAGCTGTGAATAACATTGATATGTACTATGTTGAGTAGAATTTGACTGGAACTGTAGAACCGTATACCTGCCGTAGGACCAAGGATTTACGTATAGAACACCGTTAAAATATGTACATAAAACTTGATTTTTTTTCTGTATTCTTCCCTATGTTCTTTTTTGCGGTATTCGTACTATTTTTTTTACTACAGCGTTCTTTAACCTTGAAAAGAATTATGAATAACCCTATTTTTTATTTTAAAAAAACATTCTATCGTAGCATTAATAAATTGGTAAACAGGTAAGACAAATAAAATCTCTACGACAGTTATTCTGTCTATTCAATGAAACAGAACAAAACAAAATAACTCCTAACCTTCCAAGCTACAGCTGCTACTGCAACGAAAGTGCATAGAAATAAGTTTGGTTAAGATATAAGTTTATAAAGATTAGTTGAATGTAAAACTCTGCTTAAATAACTTCAATGATTTATAATTTAAAACTAATTTTTAAATCTTTTCATTTTATTTACATAAAAAATATCTCTCGAGGTTGCTGAGCCATGTGAACTTCTTTATGAATTTCCTAGTAAATTTTATCCATCACTGTCAACAACAAACTGATTAATTTCCTTTGTGCTTATAAAATAGAATTCACACCATTCTAAACTTTCAGTAAAACAGATTAAAGCGTAATTGTTTTCGCCAACAGCTTGTTAACATTCTTTTGTTTCTAATTCAATAACGAAGAGAAAATTGTCTGACAGCAAAATAAGATGAAAATTCTTTACTGTATTATATGTAATCTTGATATGAACTTTTCTTTGATAAAAAGGAACAATGTGATTGAAACAACTTGATGTTTGTTTATTTTGTACGAGGAAAAAGAATATTGTAACGAGTTTAGCCATCAAAATTTTAAAAACATTGGCCTCAAATATTTATAATTTTATAATGTAGAGCTCAACACAAGATCGTTAAACTAAATTCTGAAACAATCAAATTAATTTATCATTCGGATTTTAGATCAGCAAATATACTGTAAGTGTAACTTTAAAAGTTATTTACATCTAAGAGTTATTTAAAGCTCATATTGTCATACTACAAATAAATCTGAACATTTAGGATATTAAAGGTGAATGCATGCGTCGTTGAATAAATGAACTTTGATCGAATATTTGCAGATACAATTTCTTACGAGTTATAACAAAAATCTTATAATCATCATTGTGAACATCTTAAACTGATAAATTATTTTATTCGGGAACAAGACTGTACAATTTTCAAGTTATCACGGTATTATCATGCCATTAGAATGAGGTCACGCATTTCGATAAAATTTAATATATTTATATCGTTTGGTCTTTTTTATGTTTTATATTTATTATTCTGTCTGTAAATCTAATAAAAAATGCTTAATAAAATTGTATTCTAATAATATCCTCTAAAAAGTAGCTGGTTTTAGATACAATGATATAACAAAACACAAAAAGCGGTGAACTGTAAATAAATTGTTTATTTCTGCACAAGAAAAAATAAAAAAAAACGAGCCTTACAGTAGTCGCATACGATGTCTAACATCTGACATGTTATCGTGGTAAATTCGCAATAGCAACTTAAATCCTGAAAAAAATGAACCGAGTATGATTGGAAATAATTTTCTATGGAATAATTATATCTTTAATGAAAATTTTATTTAATTAACGCAAGGAGTAGTGCAATTTTTTATCAAAAATAATTATTCTTGTTCAATTTGGGGAAGAGCGGTAATGATAACTTATGATAACTAAAATATGACTCATATACTTGTGATTTCAAAGTATTTAAAAACCGTTGAAAAATAGCGTCAATAACAATACCACTGTTAGTTGTCGAAACATTTCGATTTCTGTTCATTTCGAGCTTGAATTCATCATTCAAAAAAGCTATGAGGGCCTCGGCTTCCAGCAAACTGAAGTTAACTTTAAAATCACCACTCAAAATCATGGAAAGCGAGTGATAGTTTTTTTTTAAAGAGCAAAACCACCTTCGGTATATGGTATAAGTAAAAAATGCAGGAAATCTTTCATTTTTTGAACCGATTGATTCGGAGAAATGTATACGACCACCGAAATCACTGTTTGTCCATTTTCAAATAAGCATTCTGCCGCACATATGTCCCCAATATCTTGACTAACAATACCCAATCCACTTGTTTGAGGATAAGTAATATCCATATAGGAGTCACAACATGTGAGTTCTGTTTGCGATAGATCGTAACACCAGCTGCGCTTCTTCTTTGATTTTAAAGTGAGAAAACAAAACAGAAACAAAGATCCCAACACCTAGACCGCAGGGGGGGGGGGTCCCTCCGGAATGTAGGAGAAAAAAACAGAACCTCAATGGGAGGGTAGGAAAGAGACACCACCAAGCGCGCTGATCGGTCAAATAAAATAGCGCGCGCTTCCCCAACTTCCTGTTACGCATTTCCGTCCCTTTTCACGAAATCACTCCCACAAATCTCCAGCAATCGAGAGGAAAGATGTTACACATCAAAAATAGGCAATGAGCAAATTTTCTTACTATCTTTATTTAAAGTAATTCCATGTTATGTAATTATTTATCTTTTGTATAAAATATATTTTTTTTGAAAATTATTCAGCATTTTTCCAGCTAATGATTATTAAGACATAACACGTTAAATAATTCATTAAATAACATTTTGATTTGAAATAACAAGAGCTTAAGGCTTTCCAATATTCTAGAAATAACAATTTAATGTTAAACGCATTGAAAGTATGATTGTCACAGAAATATATAAAGGTAATATTTTCAAAGCGTCATATACACATATATTAAGCTATGTGATACATAAATTAATATAAATATCTTGGCTTTCTGTGAATTTAGATATTTATCAAGCAGTAATTAAATTTCTACATATATATTTAATGACTTATAAATTCCTCTAGGCATTGATTAATTCCATAGTTTTAGAATAGAGCTAAATCTAAAAATTCATAAATGCACAACCTAGCTATTCACACTTTTCCAGCGTCCCGCATCAAATACCGCTTCTTTTTGCCTTTATTTCACTAAAACTACTGCTAATAGGTCACACAGTCTCACTACAGTCATCAAGACAATACACTCAGCTGTGATTATTTATTTCTCACTTTATTACTTTAAGTTAATTTATTTTTAGCTTTATGAGCCCTACTAAGTTTTTTTAAGACTGAATAATAGTAAGACTCTTATGCATAAATTATGAGAATAAATTACAATGTGCAATAAATATATTTTTTTACTATTGTTAATTATAAATTAGTACGCTATTGTGTGTTACTTAGATATGACCCAAAATTTTTTCAGTAAAAGTTGGGCTAAAATACTTTCAAATATTTTAAAGAATTATTTTAAAATATCCTATTAAAAAGTGTATGTATATTTTTTTTAAAAAAATATTTCAGTAAGTGTTTATAACTGGCCTTTTATATATTTTGTTATTAATAACTCACTTTGTAGGCTTCTAAGTTAATGAATTGCATATTTTAAAATTAACACATATGCCTTATTCCAAAATTTCTGATTTTAACAACTTTTAAATTTTTTTTAAAAAAAAGTTCTCTTTAGAAAGTATTGTAGATGTCAATTTTAAGAATACGTAGGATCCTAGTAGTTATTTTAACAATAATGATGGAACGAAAACTCAAGAAAATGTTTTCGCAATTCCCTTTAGTTAGCTTCAAAAGCTTAGCTTAAGACCACAACATGTCAGTTTCTTATCCAAACATGTCACTTTTCTTAAATTAACATTATCCTAAATCCGTATTTAGAGAACTTCTGCGAAGACTTGTAAATACACCCCCGTCCTTTCCGTTCAAAGGTTTATAAAAGCTTTTACGCTTTGTGGGACAAATAATTTTGAAAGTAATTTAGCATTCAAAAAGGAAAAAAAAAGGTTTAATCTTCTTTTATACTTGAATAAAAAAATAGTTGGAATAATACGCATTTAATTTTATAGTGGTTCAAAATACCCATTTCAAAGACATGTCTGCCTAAAACAGTATCTCAAGTGAATAATAAATTCTAGTTTAAAAAAACTAAAAAACACCTTTTATAGTAAATGGAACTAAGTTGTGACTTAATCTTTCAGTCGCCAAATCTTTAAATGGAATCTGAAATTAGTTGCCAGATGCGGGATGGGATCTGAAAATGGGAAATTGTTTATCCTGATCAGTACAATGGAACAAAATTATTGTATTGGCATCGCTCCTGGACAAGTGAAGAAAATTTCGAATTGATCTGGCATTTTAAAGTGGGTAAAAATTGAGTTTAAAGATTCCGTTACATACAAAGGAAGCTTATAAAAAGGTGTTAAAATAGTAATCGTAATTGAAAAACATAACATGCTTTTTACTGAAGGATACGTAATTTAAAATGAGCCAAAGGATTAATTAGTTGTTTATTTAATTCTTTTAATTTGTAATATGTATTTGAAATTTAAAATTTGTTTGTATGTGTTGCTTTTACATATCTGCTTTACTTTTGCCACCTACATTTTTAAAAAAAATAATAATGAATACAAATAAGTTTCTTCCGTGGCCTCACCAGTAACTTATAATTGGAATTTTTAGAAGCAAAACGTCATATCGAAAGGTTAAACACCTGGCAACACCATGATCATGAAATATTATTCCATTTGGTATCAGCATCACAAATATTGTTCGTCTGAATATGTCGAGTTTTGAGCCGAATAAGTATCATTTGAGGAAAGTTTTGATTTATTTCTTTCATTTGAAAAATCTGCAGCTTCGGCGCATCAATTGCTCGTAAAAGCTAATGACAAGGCTGCTTTGAACGAGAGAAGTTGCCGTGAGTGCATTCAAAGGTTTCAGAACGGATAGTTCAAAGAGGTACACAAAGAACGTAGCGAAAGATTATTGGAGGAAGATTCATGCCAACGAGAACTTAAATTAAGAGTTACTTAACAAGCGATTTCACATCGTTTAAAATCGTTGGGAATCATTCAAAAGCAAAGAAAATCGGTGCTACCTATACTGAAGACGAGAAGCGTTGAATGTTTATTTTGCACATGTGAAATACTTCATATGAAAATAAGTTTCCAAAAAAAGAAGTTCCCACAGTTTTTTTTATTAGAAATTAATCTTTTTATTGTGAAAGACAAATGTAAATTATAATATATTCAAAGCATTGTCCATTAATAACCACTAATGCTCCCCATCATTTTGGCAGCATACGGATACCACGTCAAAAGATCTCGTCTTCATTTGAGGCTGCCAACGAATAGACCCTATTTTTGATATCTTTATATGTAAATTGTTGCTGAAACATGACATTTGCCATTAATTCAGCGTTTCTCAAAATGTCGATCGTGCATCTCTAGGGGGCGTGATAACCCAACAAGGGCACGAACATATTGAAAAGTCGAAAATAAAACATTATTTAAAAATATTATTAATCTACTAAAATGAAGCAAAACAAAAAACATTCTGACATAATAAAATATAAAATACGCATTTACTCTGATATAATATATTTATAAATATATCAGTACTGCACACTGTATTTTTGATAATTAAATTAACAATACAAAGTGTAGACTAAGTTTAACAATGTCATATATAAAATTATATAAAAAACTTAATACTTATCTTGACAATTTGTACGGTTTGTAATCAAATTCGTATTGTAGATTTACGTCAAGGTACATTATTATTGAATTGAATACATTGTTATTGTTTGAATGGGGAATAGGGGCGCGAAGAAAACTATGACTGAAAATTGGGTCGCAAGTATATAAAGTTTTGGAAGCACTGCATTAATTATAACAACGGTTAATTTGTAGGGGCATTGTCTGGTGAATACGGTGGGTGCGTTCTAAGTAGGTTTTGTACGTCACTGCAACATAAAAACGAGCTTTATTATACACGGGAATAATGGACTCGTTTTTCCTTGAGCGCTCAGTTCAATTGCATCAACTGTGCTTGGTAGAGAGCCCCAGCAAGGGTTCCGTTTGGTTTGAATCACTAATCATACACGATAGCAAGTTGGACACACCAAATACACAACATGAGTTTTTTCTTCGAATATTCAACTGTTGATACATGGCTACTTTACGGCAATGTTCTCATGATTTCCTCTTTGGTTTTTGGAGGGGATCCCTTTTTCATCATCAGTGATTATAGCATTCAAAACTTTCTTTCATTTATACCTGGCAAGCAGAATTTCAAATGTGCAAAATTGCTGCTCAAGGCTTCTCGGCTTCAGCTCATATGGAATTTAATTTTCATACTTTTAAATCACTCGCAACAATTTTAAACAATGTGAAATTATTTGCTGAGTAGGCCCTAATGTAAGCGTAATTTTTCTTGAGTTTGATTCCATGTTTTCATAAACTTACAGACTTCCGCTACGTTCTTTGTCTTCGAAATAAAACTCACCATTCTTAAAATTTTGAAACCACTCGCGACAACTTCTCTCTCTCTCAAAGCAACCCTAGCATATGTTTCTAAGAGTAATCATTGTTTTTTAGCTGCTAATTTCTTCAAATTAAAAATGGAAATCAAAAGCTTATTCGACTCAAATTTGACATTTTTGCAGAAAAAAATTATGCAATGGTAGGTCTGATGACACTCGGGGTGACAATAATAATCAGAGATCTTCGTTTAGTGATAGCGTTTATGTCACGAATCAAAAATGCAAAAATCATCTTATGTTTTAATTTTTATTAGGTTTTATTTTCAGAGAAAAAGTATTTTAATCTAAGGTCTTCAGGAAATACTGAAGTGATAAAAATAGCACATGACATAAGTCCTACGCAATGGATACAGTCGACTTTCGCTAATTCAAACCTTCGATAATACGAACCTCTCGCTAATTTGAAGTATATGCTCAACCCTTAAAACTCTTGATATTTCGAACTAAACAATACGTTTTGGTAACTCAATATTTCGAAGTAAAATCTGTGGCTGGCCGGAATAAAATACGTGATAATTCGAAGTGATCTTATAAAACTCTCGACAATTCAAACACCCACTATCATGTAGAGTCCTGTAGCAAACAGGTTGGACCTCACATATTTTGTGTTGTATTGTTTCTGCTTGTCTCCCCTGTAACGTAGTCCCTTTGATGACCATCGAAGTTGACTCCGATAATTCTGACAGAAGCTAAAATGTTACTAAACAAGCTACGCAACTTTTTCCTTGAAAATAATTTTGATGCGGACATTTTTCAATGTGAAATATAAATTCCATTCTCATTTCACATTCTGGAGTCGCTTTGTGCTTCGCGAATATTTTTTTTTAATATCAAGTTTCTATCATGTACGTCTTTAAGACCAGATTCGTAAATTTACAAATACTGATGAAAATATAATTAAATTATGTCTCACAGTATGTATAATACATTAAAACCTTTTTAATGAAATACAAATATCATGTTTTTAAAAAAGCAAAATGTTTTATTGAAATTCAGGCTACATAGTTTTGTATAAAAATAATGTTCTGATGATTTAAGAACGATAAATCATCAATGAAGATTAGTAATAAATTGAAGATAAGTTGAAGTTCTTCATTATATATTTTAAATTATTCTTGGGCTTTTTTTTAGTAAAATTCTCACAACACAATAATAATTAAATACAACAAAAAATTAACAAATTTATAGCTATTTTATCAAATTGCGAAAATATTTTATTGCATAATAATAATATTTACAGTCATGTAATTATTTTTTTCAATTTTCTCATGTAAAGTTAATGTTATGAATTAGTTTCATCGAGGTAATAACAATAACATATATCATGGCAAAAAATATGCACTTTATGGATGGTTGGAAATATAATTCAGAAATAATGATGCTCTAAATAACCTTTTCTGGGTTTTCAGAGTTAATTATATAAAACCTTTAAAAAATTAGAGTTAATTCCAAATAATTACGTGTTTTTTTACATTTAAAAGTTAAATGAGAAAATATTTCCTGTCATGAATTATTATCACTTCCAGATATGGATATGCATAAATTTTAAAAATAACTCAGCTGGTTTTTCAACTACTTTAATTGAAAAGTTTAAACATTTTTCTCTTCCTCGTTAAAATGATTCATGTGTTCTTCATAATTACTCCTAATAAATATACAACATTTTAAGAATATAATATATGATGTAAGAAAACTCCTTTGGTAAAGTTGTATTAAAAAGTTTAATCCGCCATCTTGACATAATAATCCAGATAATTATGATTCTTGGAATATAATTTAGGACCTTTTAAGGCATTAATTCTAGCATCATTAATACACTTTATTTACGTATTTTATTAGGACTGTATAATTATCTTCTTTAACAAATTTAAATCTTCCGCATAGTGATAAAATATAATGACAATCTAAAGCAAAACCTTAGTTGCATCTTTCTATTTTACGCGTAATTGACCATAATGATTCTCTGTGTGTTGAAGCATTTTTTTCCAAATGTGCTACATATTTTTGACATAATAAGAAAAGTAATAAGTAAAAAATTTTCAAAACAAAATGTGAAAAATTCGGTATCTTTTTGTAATAAAAAAAATCACAAAGAGATATTCTTAAAATGTAATTTTTCTAAGACCTTGAGTGTCTCCAAAGCTCAATTTGTATTATCAGTCAAAAATTCGAATGTTATAAAATTACTTTAACCTATACACAAAAGTGTTTAAAATTGAGAATTAAAATTCCGTGAAATGTGTATTAGCTTCGACGAACTCTTGACAAATATAGTCAAATATAGTATGTGTGTGCCTTAAAAATATAGTTTTATTTTAAAAAAAGACCCGAATATCCTTTTAACACTTTAAATAAAGTAAACTGATTTATACTACTTAAAAGTTTAAATTATTCTAAGTTGCATTTATTGGAATGAATACACTACACTATATATAAAAATGAATTTAGTATACTAATTTATTCCAAAGAATAATTAATTAACGAATCACATTTATGTGAAATTTATTTTCAAGTTAGAACAATTAAGCTGCTTTCTGCCGAATGATATCCCCATCCCAATTATAAAATAATTCAGGAACAGCACTCAACTTTTCAACCGAAATCACTTTAAACTAATACAATAGGGCTTTATTAAACAAGTAAGGATAAACTACATTTTATTAACTATTAAAACACACACATATCCAGTTTATAAATTCGCTTTTAAGCATTTCTTTAATTCGGAAGTTAAACTAATCACAGCAAACGTAAGCGAGAAATCCGGTAATTAATTCTCCGAAAACGTTGGTAAATGTACCAGGAAAACGTGATTCTAATTTCCAAGAAGTTGAATTTGAATTTAAATTCCCTCGGTTAAGAACTTTGTCAATAAAGTTTATTCAACAGGAGAAAATAGGAATGAAAGGAGAATGCGGAGAAAAAATTTTTCCTTAATGAAGTTTGCTTCAGCAATCGATTCATCCGGCCAACGGATTTTATCGTATAGCTGGAATGAGATAAAAATGGAGTCGTGATTGAAGTTTGATTAAAAGGAAAACTTACACGAACTTTCTAACATTTTTAAATTACAATCTCCGATGCAAGTTTCGGGTTTTGGAAAGAACAAAGAAAAGGAAATATCTTTTCTAAAATTTATTAAAATAAGTCATAAATTTAAGAAAAATACGCAACGGGATCCATAAATCAACATATAAGCATATTTATGATTGCAAACACAAGAGAAGTACTTTTTTAAAGTTGTTAATTGAGTGTAAGTGTAACGAGAGAACCATTTTTGAAATTCTTAAAACCTTTGTTCTGATAAGCCTTTTCAATATCTATTTGTGACTATTAATTTTTGAATAAAATAGGAATACGCAAGTGATGAGTCAGCAGCATTAACATTTATGTGAAAAATTTAATTTCAAAATTCAGATGCTGTATTATGAATAGAAAAACTCGCAATAAATTTCTAACACAAATGTGTATTGAATTGTTATAAAGTTCAATTTCGTCCCTCCCCTTGTTGTTAAGAATTAAACTGTTGCATAATACTCCTAAAAAAATAATGTTTTCCGATGTATTCGGAATTTGAATTAAAATGGCTTTCAATAAGTTGGAACATGAAAAAATAGATGCCAGTTGGAGAGCCACGGCGGATTTAACGTGAATCGGCACCACTACTCGGCAAGCTTTCAGTGACAATAGTCTTGAACTCACGAACTCGCCGTCACGATTTCACGACCATAACAACAAGGCTATCGCTAACACCATGGGATCTTCTTAAAGTGGGGCATATACGTAGGTATATAAGGATAATGACTATAGGGTTTAATGGCGCATGAACCCCAACTTTGGCTATGCTTCACCAAAAAAAGATTTTTAAATATAACTAATACCTTAAAAAGAAGATTTAAAGAATTAGTAAAAATGATGTAAAAGATCAGAATAAAAGATAAAGTGCAATATAAATAAGC
Organism: Trichonephila clavata; assembly: GCA_019973975.1. Lineage (NCBI taxonomy): Eukaryota > Metazoa > Arthropoda > Arachnida > Araneae > Nephilidae > Trichonephila > Trichonephila clavata. The sequence goes on from BMAO01028392.1 coordinate 10,973, forward strand.
AATCCCACATTTCAATGTAAATCAGTTTCTGTAAAGGTGTTTCACACAAAGAACAGATATATTGTTAAACAGATTAAAGAGAGGAAATTTGAAAAGAAGGATTATGAATATCCATAGTGTGTTACGAATTTTGTGAAATGAATGCTTAAAATAGTGTAAGTAATTTATATCTAGATGTTTTACACGTTGATATTTCTTTCTGTTGTATTTATTTTATGTAAAAACTGTAATATTCGCAAGCAGTTTTCATTTTATTACATTTAATGGCAATTCAATGGAAACTTGGCGAAATATTGCCGATAGAGACAAGTTGGCATCAATTTTGCTGAGTTGGCGACCCTATGGACGCTTCTGGAAATTACTGGAGAAATCTATGATTTTCTATGATCTATGATGAACAATGATCTATCACAGTCTACGAACGTAAGCGGATTTTTCTCAAAAATCCGTGCAGACTATAAATAGGGAGTCGCTCGCAGAAACTGAGTGTGCACTGTTTTGACCGTTGAAAAGTCAAACAGCGATTAGTCATTACTTCGGCTGTTAAATAGCAAGAGTGAGTCTTGTGAATAATCTTAAACATTACGCATTTGTGTTTTAAACACTTATAGATGTGACTGGGCGCTGGAGGAGGTGTGAAGATCTTCTGGGATTTATTAAGCGAATTTGTGTTCTGTATTTCAAGAATTGTTTCTGAAAAATAAATTTACATCGCTCCTGTAAAACTGTCTTGGTTTTTGAGACAGATAGCATACATTCCTCGAAGCCCGATCTAGGTAACAATACACTCAATCAAAATGTGAAATACTGTGTTTGAGATGGTAAAAAAAATCGTTGCCGAGCTAAAATTACTCTTGTTTCCTATTATACTCGTGGTTAGACATTCAAAAAATTTGATTTTGAAATTCTTGCTAAAGTTATGATATAACATATCGCAGATATCAGAAATCTTAAGATAACAGGTCGTACCAAGTGTCAATGTAGACTAGACTATATGTAGAAAAATTTTCCCATAAATTATTTTTCTGAATATAGACTAAAAACATTCACTTCGTCATGATCTTATGAATCATTTTTTAAACACCTAATACTCACATGAATTATTGAAAATCAACACAGAAAAAAATAACTTTGAGTTATTATGTAGTAAATACGAATCATGCGAATTTACCTTTGATTAATGTTTTATCCAACCATATTTAATTTAACAACATAATTTTAGAAGTATATATTATTTACTATTTTTTTTAAAAAACAGGTAATCTAAATATTTTATAGAAATAATAATAATATTAGCAAGAAATTATACTTACCTAGTATTTGAAATTTGTATTTTAATGCTGGATAAGTTTCATTAGAAATGTACGAGAATACTAAAGGAGCAAATTTTAGCAAAGGAATATCACCTGAAATAAATTTGAGAAGTTAGTAATCAAAATAGACTCGCATAAACTAAAATAAATTAAAATAAGTAAAAAAATAAATTTCATTCCATAAATTCGATGTTCCAATGTTATTTATTCTAAAAATATTTAAGATTAGTTCTCTATCTCTATTAGTTAGCTCTCAAAAGATAAATTTGATAAGTTTTATAATATTCTATGAGAAATCTCCTTTTTTTGCTAAAATGATTTTACAAAAGAATTTTGCTAATAAATATAACATAATATCCGGCGTATAATGTGTACCTCTACTTTTAAAATGCATTATTTAATTCTTAGGAATATACATCGTATAACGCGCAACCCTTTATTTTAACACGCTTTTATAAGTTTCACTTGCATGTAATGGAATCTTAGAACTTGATTTTTACCCACTTAAAAAGATCGGATTCATTCGAAATTTCGCACACTTGTCAAGGACTGATGACAATACAATAATTTCATAATTTTGTTCCATTGTCCTTTTCAGGATCGTCAGAAATAAGGATAATCAGATTTGGCGACAATTCTATATACCACGTCCAGATTTGGCGACCTATTGCATATATCATTTTTAAATTTGGTGACTAGTTCCATATACCTTTTTCAGACATGGCGACTAATTTCATACATCATTTCCAGATTTGGCGACTAATTTCAGATTTAGCGACTAAAAGAATAAGGTGCAACCCTAAAGCGAGTGCTTTGAATTTAAAGCTAATTTTATGGAAGTATAAAATATACACTTGCATTTAAAAGAAATAAAAGAAGCAAAAAAAATTGTTCTGTACCTGAGAAAGTGGAGGGTGGGTGTGTCTTAGCAATTTCTTACCATAATATAAATATTTTTCTGAAAATGAAAATTTAAAAAAAAAAAAGGCTGGTGCAAAAAAAAAACAATTTGCGTTCTAACTGCTAAATATTTTTTTTATTTTTATAAAGCAATACGTTTAGAAACGATGATACAAATTAACATGAAAGGAACACGTTTAAAAGATGAAAAAGCGATTGACACTTAATGTTACCATGTTTTTATTAACTCGCTTTCTTTAATGTCTGTCCGGGTGAAATTTTGTAATTGATTTAAAATTGTGTGACTTTCCGAGGAGCTAGAGACTTGAAATTTGGACCATAGCTCAGAAGTGGATGACAATGCATGAAAATGTGAAAAAAGAAAACAAAAACGAAATGGAGGAATTTTATAATTTTTAGTCCCTTATAACAACATAATACATTAAATTTTCTTTTAATTCAAACTTTTTCTTCTTTACGCACTTTTATTTGTTTGACCTGTTCAAAACAGACGGAATCTAATACAGCGATGCGGGACTCATCCGAGGCCTCGTATAAACGGAGAGAATAAATACACTTCAAACCCGTTAATTAATATCCATTGAACAGCAAGACTAATTCTACAGCCACGAATTCCAGCTTCAAATATCAAACTCAAAGATAAATTCAATAATGAGTCAACGATAGTTTAAAAACTAAAAAACACGCTTTTATTGTAGTTTGAACTAAAAAATAAAAAATAAATTATAGTTTGAAAAAAAACTAAAAAACACGCTTTTATACTGAATCGAAATAAAAAGTAAAAAAATAATTCTTAATAAAGAATAAAATGATTATAACGAGAAAATGAATGTCATTGGGGTAAAAGCGTGGGGTGTTCTATAAATGTATCAATTGTTATAATTTCTAACTTCTATTCCGAAAAGCTGAATTAGTGTAAAAATGTAGTACAAAGCACCCCACGCTTTTACCCCAATGACATTAATTTACTCGTTATAATCATTTTATTCTTTATTAAGAATTATTTTTTTACTTTTTAGTTCGATTCAGTATAAAAGCGTGTTCTTTAGTTTTTTTCAAACTATAATTTATTACGTGTGCATTGCTCTGATGTCATGAAGTCATTAGTTCGAGATATTATTCCAAGTGCTTTTGAAAAATAATCCACACTAGGGCTATAACCTTTTAAGTTCCAAAGGAATATTACTTCTTCTAAATAAATAATATTTTAGTATTTGTAGATATCTAATTTTTTTCAAGCTCGTCTCTTTTTTTCTATTTTTAAGGCTATCATTTTTTTTTTATATTCAGCGTATAAAGTGCACCCGTGAACTTCGATGTTATTTTTTTTATTAAGGTGCGTGTTTTACTCCTGATTTAATGGTACATAAGAATAATTTTATAAGCATATGCTCTTTATTTAATTACAGATATTATCAATTTAAATAAAAAATAGGAATGTGGTTTTTAGATAAACACTTAATTCATAGACGTAATGAGACATGATAAAACAGGGGCTTATTTCATTGCAATAAATATAAAAATAAAATAAATGACGATGATTTTGAATAAGGGATATGTTTCTTTCTCTTCAGAAAATTTAAGAGAAAAGAAATCAAAGAGCAGTCAAGTAATCCCTATTTTACCTCATTTCTGGGGAAAAAAGAAAGCACTTCTAACTATTGAATTATCTTTTATATTAAATTTTCTGAAATGATAAGCATCCACAATACATTATATCTAGCATACTAGCACGTTAAACATGTTAAATTCTATATAACATGTTGGACATGTAAAATTATCTCAGAAATATCCTAGTCAATCAATTCGAATCGTCTCTTCAGTGAGAAGGAAATAGGCCTCTCACTTTGTATGATGGGGACTTCCCATATAATGTATGAGAAGATATTCATCTCCAATTATTATAGCGTAAAGGGTCACAATAGGCCTGGGGATGTATTCTCTATATCACTGAACTATCATTTTGATAACGGTTTCCGGAAGCGACCAATGATAGTGGTACAAGCGTAAGTTGATTCGTTGTTTACCAAAAATAAAACATTTCCAGACGAAATATCAGGAATATTTCGAAAGTCTCTTTCCAGATTATAAATATAGATAATCAGTTGATAAAAAAATTATTGTTAAACACGCTCTTTTCCATTCATATGTTACATAATTTAATTATTTTAAAGGAATTCTTTAAAGGATGGTACAATATTATTCCTTATAAGCAAACATAAAATATAAGTTTCTGAATATACAGTGTGATTTACTACCAGACCGACAGACTTGCAGGATGTGTAAGAGCTGCAGAGACAACCCGGAATCACAAAGGCATACAATGTAGATTCTCAACGTGGGCGATAACGCCCACAAAGGGGCGTTTGAGGCTTTCAGGGGAGCTGTGAAAAACCCAGAGAAAATTAAGGGGCGTTTAGATGGCACGGAGGGACTTGGGAAGATTAACCAAATATAAACTAAAGACTAAAAAAAACACGCTGATTATGTACTAACAAAAGTAAACTTTAATACTGTTTACATTATGTTGATTGTATATATATAAATCATTTCTCTATATCACATGTACGAAAATTTAAAAAAATTCTACAGTTCGGGAAGTGGATGAAAAACTTAAAAATATTACATTATTCAGACCTACATTAAATTGAATGATATAGTGCATTTCAATTTCTGTAGTGCACGTGTTGTCTTTGTTGTCTATTAGCAGTAGGAAAAATATTTCGTCCACTGCATTTCATTACGTATATTGTCCAAAAAAACATAATTAAATATGTTAACCAGGGATTAAAGTGTGATTCTTTAAAAACTGAGAAACTGTCTATTTATATTAATTTTGAAAGCAATAGTTTATTACGAATGACTTCGAATCATCAAAACCCGTGCCTGTCTTTAAGGTGACAGAACACCTTTAAAACTCAATTTTCGGTCAAAATATCGATTTTTCGTTTTTTGATCAAATATTAAAATTCAATCTTTTATCTTTCTAAATCTGTAAAATTTTTGTTTCTAGCTTAATTAGAAGCCAAGTTACAGCTTTTTTAATATTACTTGATCATGAATTTCACTGACCGGAAATGCCTTTCTGCTAACCGGAAGTGGCCCAAATTGTTTGTTTACGTTTCTCTTTCATGGTATATGACATGAAATATGAAAATTAATATACAAATATTTTGTCAGAAATTAAAATAGAATATTTGAGAATAAATATAAATGTATTTGGAAATACATTTTTCCTTTTTATGTATAAAATCTGGCATCAAATTTGTTGTTTAGTGACTTTGTTTACATATATGTTTGATTTTCATACTGAAAGAATCGACAGCGTAGAAAGTTAAAAAATAATTCTATTCTGTTTTATTTTTGCTTGAAAATGCTAAAAAGTATTGCTAGAAAGCGTAAGAGACAATTTTTTAAAAATAAATACACAAAAATTTCCGAAAATAACAGCAATTCAACACCTGTTCCTGAATGCACTGCTAGTTCTTCAAAATTGGGAAATGAGAGTATGTCAACTGCAGAAGAAATGCCTGGTCCTCTGTTTGGTAACAGAATCATTGATCTTGAGCTTATTGTGGATGCATTTTCTCAACTTTGCTGCCCAAAATGTTTTGCTGAAAAAGTAGAGCTTTTTGAGGATTCCATGTATGGATTATGCTCTCATTTTACACTAAAATGTAAATGCTGTGACTTTTTCTTTGCATTTGCTTCATCAAAAAAAGTTGTAAATGCACCAGTCATAAATACCAGGCTAGTATATGGTATGCGGCAGATAGGCAAGGGTTTTGCTGGTGCATTTAAATTATGCTCAACATTAAATTTGCCTCGACTGAAAAAAAACTGCTTTCTAAAATCAGGAAGCAAAGCTTTTAAAAGTGGTTCAGGAAGTAGCTGAGGAATCCATGAAAAAAGCTGCTACTGAAATTGCGGATATAAAACAAAATTTTTCATCTGATTTTGTAAAATGTGGCATATCTGTGGATGGCACATGGCGGCGTAGAGGTTATACGTCTATGAATGGTTGTGTTAATGCAATATCAGTTGATACTGGTAAGGTGTTAGACGTAGAAGTTATGTCGTCCTACTGTCCTACATGTAAGAGACTTCAGACTATGCCAAGAAACTCTGAATATGAGTCGTCAAAAGCCTACCACATATGTCAGTGTAACTTCACGGGATCTTCGTCAAAAATGGAAATTGTGGGGGCTTCACGAATATTTCTTCGTTCAGAAAAAAACCGCAGACTTCAATACACGCAATATTATGGTGATGGTGACTCAAAAGCTTTCATGAGTGTGAAAGACACTTATGGAATGAACAGTGTGACAAAGTTTGAGTGCATTGGCCATGTACAAAAGAGAGTGGTCTCGCGTCTAAGAAAGCTAAAAACAAAAACTAAAGGACTGTCTGGTAAAGGCAAATTAACTGATAATTTTATCGACCGACTTCAAAATTTACTACGAATTGCTGTACGCAGTAATGTCGGGTAACTTAAATGCCATGCAGCAAAATGTAATTGCTGCGTTATATCACTGTGCATCAAGTGATAAGAAACCGATGCATGGTCAGTGCCCAATAGGGAAAGACAGCTGGTGTTATTTTCAGCGGGGGGTGGCAAATGGAACAAAATGTACCACAAAATATGCTGGTTTATCAAATGATGTTTTAAATAAAATTAAACCAGTATATTTAGAACTATGCGACAAACAGATATTAAGTAAGTGCTTACATGGACGCACGCAAAATGCAAATGAGTGTTTTAACGGAATAGTCTGGCAAAAAGTTCCGAAAGAAGTATTTGTTTCGCTCAAAACAATTAAATTTGGGTCGTATGATGCTGTTATACATTTCAATGAGGGATTAAATGGGTGCCTCAAAGTTTTTAATAAGATGAATATTGAAAATCCTGGGGTGTTTACCTTACGGGGATATAAACATTTAGATAAATGCAGAATCCGTGAATCGATTCATAACGCAGACCCCAAAACAAAGAAACATAGGAAAATTTTAAGAGCCCTTAAAAAGAAAAAAATATTGTTTTAGAAGTTAAAGATGGAGAGAATTATAAATCTGGTGCATTTTAATAAGAAAGTAAGTGTTTTTCTTGTAATCAGATTAGTTTAATGTTATTTTTGTCGTTTTCTCAAAATGAGTTTTTTTACATTTTTTCTTACCGCAAAACACAATATCTCAAAAAGTTATGCTTGGATGAAATAAAAATTTTATATATATGTTTTTTAAATACTAATACAGGGAATAGACCTCTCTTAAGATTTTATGTTGAGTAGAATTTTTTTATACAGCAATAAAGTGAAAATTACAATAGCTTTTAAAGAAAATTTCAACGTTAAGAAGCTCGAAACACAATAGCTTCTCACGTAATGGTTATATTACCAAAATAAGTGTCTATTCCCTAGATAAGGTTGTATGCTATATTATTCAATTTACAAAATGTCAATATATTTATTTTATTTTCAGTTATCATGTTTTGCGTAAAGTCTTATTTTTGCTTATTTTTTCATAAAATACCCCTTTCACAGAAAAAATGTGCACTAATAAGACTTTACTTGGGTGTTTTTCTGATTTTAAAGACCCATAAGGTCATAAAATATGCATTAACAGGCAAAATTCAGGTTAATTCAAAAAATTTTCTTCGAAGGTGTTCTGTTACCTTAAAACAG
>BMAO01028393.1:0-17997 GCA_019973975.1 Trichonephila clavata
ATGATACATGGCTGGAAGGGTACGTAATTACACTTTCCAATGAGATATAAGGTATTATAATAACTAAATTTGAAAGGGAAAAATCGTCTAGCAGAAAATAAAAATGAAAACATGACCACGGGACTTCATCCTAAGACTGTTTAAACGCAGGCAACTATCAAGAAATTTAAGACTTTGATCCTAAAATAAAGTCTACTGACTCAAAGATTCATTGCATCGAAACTAGAAGTGCCTTTGGGAGATGTAATTAAAAACATTCATAAGGATTAAAATTTGAAACAGATGTTTAAACCTAAAGTTCGACTCCTTTTTTAAAACATATTGCTGAAAGTAAAGGAAGTTGTAGAAAATTTGTAAAACACACCTAGCTTCTGAAAATGGAAATTTATGGTGAGACATTTATGGTGAATAGGTATGGGTATATTTAAGTGACTGTTTAAATACCAATAGTCTATTGATAAACTAATTGGAACGACTGTACGAAGTGGCTTCGTCAGTGCACAGTAAAGTTACCTAAGAGATTCATTATATTTGCAGAATTTTCCAACAAAGGTAAATTAAAATCATTAAGTCTCAACTAAAGCCAAAATTAATTCACTCTACTACCAGCAGAATATTTAGAACCAATTTTTGAAGAAAAAATTCCAATTTCATGCGAAAGGGATATTGATAAAGTTAACCTTCATATAAAAAAGCGTCTTGTAGCGTATTCATCATTTAATATAAAATCTAATAAAATCTTCGGTCCAGGAATGATGAAATGCTGGTTGATTTATAGCGCGCAGTTTATTGACACATAAAACATAGTTATGTACATTAATTATACAGACTCTACATATATGTTACTTACGAATAAACTCTAAATTTGTAATGCCGCATACCTAGAGCTCGTAAAAACTAAACAGTAATATAGTACGTATTATGCAGAACTGAAACCTTAAAAATATTGCATTCGTTTAGATACAGGGTTACAAATTGGGTTGAAACCACATTGGCCAATTTATTGCTTCCATAGCGCCCTTTTCAATACCTCTAGTCACACGTCTAATCTACTACTGCTTAAGAATCAGGAATAAAGTGTATACCATCAGATGAAACACGTGTAAAATCCCTCTACGTTTCTGATATGAACTGTTGTGCTTTTCCTTTATTAAAGCGAGCCTTAGGAAAATGGCATTCAAGAACAATAACGGAGTTTGGAAAACGATTCAAAAGGAATTGGTAAAAATTTGCAAGACATACTAAGAAAATTTTAGTTTCATGAAACTTCAATCTAGATTTATTGTCATAACTCATGCCTATCCGATGGAAGCAAACCTCCAAAAAAAAGAATTTATTGATAAAAATTAAATTAAATACGTTTCCATACAGAGCGAACCACCTTCTGTAGTCTGTTGTTACTGAAAGAGCTGAATTTGCCCGTTACACAACAAGAATGTGATTGTCAGAAAATATGTCACTAAATTACATTTAAATAATATAAGCGAGTAATACAATTACGTACTTGCTAAAAGTATACATTTCTTCAAAGTTTTGGCTTACGTTATTCTCAAAATCTAACATACAAGAAAAGAGATGTCTTAGTTTAAGGATTTTCTCGATCAATCGACTCAGGTAGAAATCAGAACAATTCTTTCTAAAAATAACATATTAAGCTGTGCTCTTATTTACTCATAGTGAAATTCTAATAATATATATATAAATTACATTTTTGTTACTCCTGACTATGCAATAAGGAATAAATATTATTTATCTTTTATTACAATGCATTAAATTTTAACAGTTTATAAATATTTACACCATATCCAAGCATTCAAGAGTATTGAAATAAATAAAAAAGATTGTTCAATATATGTATTTAAGTTCTTATTATCGCTAATATGCTGCAATGCTGGGAGAGAGAAGATGTATAATCAAGTATTCTATCAAAAAGTAATATTAAAATAAATAAGTCAATCCCTACTTAGGTCAACAAAGGAAATTTATGTTAGTTACTTTTTATTAAATAGTTACAATAATTGTAAGTATGTATATATATCTGACATAATCACAATAATTATGTGATAAAATAGAAAACGATTTCATTTTCTTCTCTGTGTATGGTGGTGGACTATTTTGCTTTTTTGTTACAATTTATTCATTAATTAAATTTAATTATTGTAATTAAGTAGTATATTAGAAATGAAATCACATTCTCTGAAATTAGGCCATCCTAGCTGGGGTTCCAATTCAGCACCTCCAGCGCGCTATCCATTGCACTACAGTGACACAACGAACGGATTTTCTTTCTACGTATGCTGTTGGACTATTACTTTTGTTTTTTATTTTTTATTAATTTTTAATTTAATTAATAAATCAATGTATGCAAAAAACTGTATTAACATCAAGTGTCTTCCACTACAAATTTAAAAAAATGTATTCGAACTTGAATGGATGAATAAAAAGTATTTTATTAACGATTGAAAATTTGAGATATTCATATATATATATATATATATATATATATATATATATTTCAAAAAATATACAAAAATAGTTATCTACCTAAGATAACTATAGTCATAATAGAAAGATTTAGCCACAGAAATACTAAAAGCAAACTCCCAGCCTTAGGAACTAGGATGCAGGTTTAATCAAAGTTTTTTGGCCAGGCAACCTTCACCTGAATTTGCCAATATTCTGGGCCATAGGGAAAGCAATAAATTTCTAGAGAAGTTAACTATATTATAGATAAAACCATAATCTATTAATGTAATACTATAATGTTTTAGCCTTTAATAATTACTAAAGTATTTAAAATCAAAGCTAAACTAATAGAAGACTTTCCACGTGAATACATATTCGCCTCTTATGGACAATAACAGTAACGCATATAATTATTATGTATTGATAAAGTAGCATTATTACTATATATATATACTTTTAAAAATTCTATATTTATTTTAAAATTTATAGAAAATAAAAATACCATCCAGGCATAAACGATTAATTTTTAATAAATATATTATTACAAAATTACTTAACTAGAGGCGCCATCTATCTATAAACTGTACAACAGAAAAACTTTTTTTTATTTAACTGTTATATAACTTTTTATAAATTTAGGAGGGTAACTCTGTTCTATACAATGTTTAATAAAGTTAATAATATTTAAATATATATTAGATTTATCACTAACTAATACCTTGTTACGATATATAATGGAAAATAATATTTCGATAGATTGAAATAGAGATGTTTGAATTCCAGTAAGGAACTTTACGAATGTTAAAATTCAAATAATCTCTTTTATCATAAATATTGCTATGTAATTTATAGTCCTTAATACATAATGATACATCCAAGTAATTAGTTTTAACAGGATTATTATTATTTTAATTAGCTTTAAATATCCCGGATAAAAATTGATATTGGGATTATAATTATTATTTTTACTAAAAATAATTAGGTCATCTATGTATCTAAAATGTAATAATCATTATTAATAATATAATTATTTTCGTAAAAGTGTAAATATAAATTAGCCAAACTATTGCTAGCAGGGCCACCTTCAGGCAAACCTTTGGTTTGTTTGTACAAAGAACCATTAAAATTAATGTGGTTTTCTTTTAGGACAAAATTTTTTAGAGTACTAAATTTTTGTAAATTAATATTAAGGTTATAATTTATATGATTATCTAAAATTACCCTAATTACATCATTGATATTAATAGAATTAAAAAGATCTTCAAAGTCATAACTATGAACTGAATAAATATTTTATTTTTAAAAAAATCTATAATTTCTTTACTATTTTAATTATAGCTTTATTACATTGCTTATTGATGAATTCTTGCAAAATATTTGCAGCATTTTACCTGCAGCAGTGATATAATTTTAAAACCATTTGTTACTGTTCTAAATTTAACAGGATTTTTATGAAATTTAGGTGTTAAAAATATATATGGAAACTTAATCTTATGAATGGAAACACTCAATTTTCTGTATATAGTAGTAATTCGATTAGTAATTTCTTTGTCTGACAATTCCAATCTATTGAAAGATTTATTGTTTAAAAAATGTTCATTAATCATAGTATTATAAAAATACTTACAAATTATAGCATAATTACCAGGCACTTTATCTATGTAAACAATGATAAAATTCTTTGAAAATCATAAATTTTCTGTTTTACATCTTTATAAGTGAGTACTGGTTTAGAACAAAGTTAAATTTCATCAGGTCTTTTAAAATATTGTACTTAAATTCATCAAATGCCTCTAAAGGCAAACAATATTTAACTGCAGATTTTAGTAATAATTTATATCATTATTAATTTGATTTTTAACAGTATTATTGTTGTTAGAAAATTGTTAATCTAAAACTAGTGCCTTTACTCATGATATCTTTTAAAATTCTATCCTTGATTATATTTAAATTGCCTGTTACTACATGTTTGTGATAGCTATCAATAAATTCATGATAGTTCTTACATTTACAGTCATCTATGTCAAGAGAAGGTGAGCTATTATTGTAATTAAAGATAAATCTGCCGATCGTTTTATTATATTTAAAACCTTTTTAACTATTACATTCCTAACAGGAAAAAGTGACAAATGTCTATTAAATACACTAGAAAAATTAACTTTATCAAATGTATTATTCATGAATTAAAAAGTGCAGTATTCTGTAGTAGGTTTACTAAATTTATTGACATTTATATTGAATTTATTAAATAAAAAATTATTAATGTCTTTATGATGTGAACTGCATGAACACACCTTAAAGCACTCATTATTTAAAATTTCATCCAACAGTACAATTTCCTTTTTATTAAGACCAAACATAAGTATTTGATCTGCTTGATATTAAAGTTTAATTCAAAATCCTCTATAATAGCTTTAATATTATCAATTAAAGATTCTTATCTCTGTTTTTCCTTTTAGTTCTATTGCTTCTTGAGTTCTTTTAAATTCTTAACTGAATTGGAAGCAGTATAAAAAATTCTTTGTTATTGCTCTGTAACATAATTTGGAGTGTGTTTTTAGCAAGGTATAAAACATTAAGACCATATGGATATATTGTATTAAAACTTCTGATAAAATGATTTTCCCACCATAATCTGTGCTTAGTATTTGGTACGATCTTCATAATCGACAATTCGACATTATTAAATCGATATATTAATATATATATATATATATATATATATATATATATATATATATATATATATATAGGGAGAGAGAGTGAACTATTAATAAAAATTGAAAAAATTGAGAATATATTTTTAAATTTATTTCTTTTATGTAATCATGTACAATTATATGCTTTACTAAATGGTTTTAGAGTATCTTTTTGGCTATCAAATTTTAATTACTTTCAGGGTCACTATTTATCTGATAAGCCTTTTCAAAGTTAACAGTTGAATTATTTACAGATTTTCATCTCCAAGAAGAAAGTCACTGTGGGTTGTCTTTATATAAACCTTAAATATACATTTTCCAGAGTCCTCCAATTTCACCATTTAAGAATTTAGATAAATGTACAAATTTATGCTACTTAATCTTTATGAATCAGTTTTATTCAATTAATCTTGCTACAAATGCTTAGTTCCAGATAATGTAATTTTCCAAAATACTATTCCTTATGTCAGTTTCTGAAAGTCACTAATTTAAGGGGTAGAACACTTTAAAGATATCATTCTCGGCTGTAGTCCATAATAAGTTTACCAATACTGTAATATGAATCATTTTTCTGGTGAAATTAATTAAACCTTTAAGGAGATAAAGTGTTTCCCATTTCCTAAATTTAGAGAAAAAGAGAGAAAATTGTACTCCTCCACTATTTTTGCCATCCAATTGGTAACCTGTCCAACTTTTCTCGATCATGCATGTGAACATTTCTGACACTTAATTTTTCCCATCACGAAAACGGAAAATTCTTCATATGTTTGTGCTTGCCATTTTGAAAGTTGCATGCCGATTTTTTTCAGGTATTAGATTATTTATTCGTTAATTGACAAATCAGGGAGCCAGCATAGCAATTGCATATTCACTAAACTGCTTGAACTAACACAAATTTAATTTAATTTGGTTTTACATCAATTATTGTAAGTTCAACATATTTTACACAATTGGTTTTAAATGAAGTATTACGCAGAAAATAGTTCGGGCTACAACCATAAAAATGAAATGACACAGGATTCAAAATCTAAGGTGGGGTATTTCTTAAAAAAGTATGAAAAGAAAGACGATTGACGAAGAAAAATCATCAAGTTAAACATGGCAGCTTCACAAAAATTATACACTATTTTTAGACTTCAGTTCTAGCTTGATTCTTAATTACGTTTAAATTAATATAAAGCATCAATTCCTTATTAAAATAGTGTCACATTTTTGCATGCTTTACTATTGCATGATGTTGAACTCAATCACTGTTACACATAACTAATTCCATTATTGCTGAAAGCAGGCAGTTGGAAACTGGTCAAGTACAAGTTATTGGTAGTTAAAACAACAGCTCGTTGATGGCTAAAAAGGATATAAACTATGCGTTACTATGAAGTGATTATTTTGTATCTTCAGATTAGGATATAAATATATATATATATAAACATTAAACAACAGTAAAGTTGGAATCTCAAGAATTTCAAGATCTAAGTGTTGAAAGAGAGTTATAAAAAACAGCACTACTCTCAAAAGGTCTATGTTGGAGTTAGCTAATAAATTTGATGATAACTTTAATACAGGCTTAATTAAATCTTTTATGTTTGGAATGAATAAAACAGAAATTAAAATTATGACAGATATTTTAAGCAGATGTAAATTTTTGGATTCCCATGGTATGCATATGATTAGAGATCTTAATAATTATCTAGTACAAAAAATGAATATCAAATTAATTACAGTAGAAAATTACACTACAGAATATTGTACCATGTTATTTATGAATAAATCCTTTAACAAAATTAATTTTTCAGGTATATTTCAGAAATATCAATCCTTTTTTCCTATTAAAAATATTATTATTAAAAAGGCTTTCAAATATAACAAGAAACTTGGCAGATTTATTTTCAATTATAATCAAGTTTCGGAGCTCCTATGTCCGGAGCAATGTAAATGCTATTTATATTGTGATTATATCGATGAATATCATCAGCACGTTGTCACTGGAGACCTTGGCATTGTAAAAGATGATTTATTGAGAAATTTTATGGAAAAAGGTACTGGCTTTAGACTTATGATCACAAAAAATAAATCCAACGTTGTAAAACAAATCACAAGAAATTTAGATACTTTCTACCTTAAAATGGCTATTAAATACTGAATGCCGATAGAAGCATTCAATCAATTTAGATCTCTTGTAGCAAAAGAAATTGGAAAATTGGATTTCAACGTTGAAAATGAAATTATATATAAAGACCTTAAAGTATCGATAGATAATATTCGAAAGGATTTCGTGATAACTTATGTTGATAAATTCTCTGCTAATTATGCAATAATATGTAAATATTTTTATAGTAAATTATTAAGTGATCATATTTTAAAGAATAATGCATTTCAAAAGTCGATTTACAGCAATAGAGAAGATGATAATCGTCATTTGGCTTTAAACAAAAGATTAAATATTCATCTCAAAACTATTAAATACCCTCGAATTTTTTTAACACCAAAATTCCACAAAAGTCAAATAAAATTCCGTAGTATTACTAATGGGCATAATACATATATAACGAAGTCTGGGAAGATTTTACAATCCCTTCTTCAAAATACTATCGATAGCTTTCAACACACAACAATAATTAAAAATAGCTTAGAGATTGTTAGAGTCACGAAGGATATGACAGTTTTTTCCATGCACGGCTTTGACTTCGAGGACCTTTTTAATTCTATTGATATAAATGATATGATTAGAGTTCTACATTTAATTTATGATAAATATGAATTGCATAATTCAATGAAAAAGGAAAAATTTGATATCCTGGTTAATCTTGTTTTACAAGAAAATTTCATAGCATTTGATCAGAATCTTTATAAACAGATCAGAGGATTACCTCAGGGTGGTCCTGCCAGTAATAGTTTAGCTAACCTGTATTTATATTTTTTTGAAATTGATCATATTTTTGATAAATCTTTCTTACTTTATCGTTATATAGAGGATACAATAATTTTTGGTAAAAATAGTGAATTCAAACCAAATATTATGTTCTACCCTGACCATCTCAACCTTCTTAAAACTAATTTTAAATCTAATATGGATGAATTCCTTGATTTAGACTTGCATCTTATTGACAATAGAGTAATCTGTAACATTTATGACAAAAGAGATTCTTTTAGTTTCCATGTAATTAAAATTCCTGTATGGAACAGTAATTTGCATGTATCAATTTACAGAAATATTGTTTTGAATTTTTTACTTAGGAATGATAACTTAACTACAAACAAAATAGATAAATTTAATAATATAATAAAATAATAAAATAATATGAAGAAATTCTTCCAATACTATCCTTTTAACTTCTTAAGAACATATATTCATCACAAATACATTAATCGTCTTGCTATTTCTGATTTCAAAACCACCATACAACAATAGGATTTCAAAGTCAGCATATTAGTGGTTTTGCTGTGAAGATTCTGTTTTAACACTCTTCACACCAGTTTATATTTTTTCCACACTCTTCTTAAAAATCTTATAAAATGAAAAATTTCTACATATTTGGCAACCAAACCAAATTTCTACATTTTGACAACCAACCAATTTTCTACATTTGTGACAACCAACCAAGTTATAGCCTACCAAATTTGATTGTAATCTTTCTTGGCGGCTTCCTTACAAGCTGGTATAAAGGATGCGTTTAAGTGCAATTTCAATTTTTATCACAACATATAAAAGCTTTCCATCGGTTTCAAGAGTGTTGGATCTCCTGGAATAAGCTCTGTGAGCAGACGTTTTAAAATCTTTTTGGAAGAATCCTTTTACTAGGTAATTCATTTGATATTTTTCTGCTTAAACATTTTGGGAGAATTTTTTGCTTTATAGTAGTCGGTTGTTCTTTCATATTTCTATGAGATTTTTTATACTTTGAATTTTTTATACCTTGAATTTTTTATACTTAGAATTTTTATACTTTAAATTTCTATTTATTTTATTTTGGTCTTTCCTACCGAGTTGCAAAGTGGGAAGGTTGGCGCCTTCAAACTAGTTTAACCCCACTTATTCGGTCCTAAGTCCGACATTGCGTTTTGACTCGCTAGGTTCTTATTTGTATTTCATTATATTTGATCTTCATTTTTTTATTAAGTATTTCCTGTTATGTTCTATATTTTATATAAATTTCTTCCATATATATATATATATATATATATATATATATATATTTAATCATATAACATATAAATAATAAACCACAAAAATTATTTTAAATTTTTAAGATTGACTTCAGATTTATGCTCTCAAGAACAAATTAAACTAATATGTTTGGCGGAAAGCTTGAATACATTTTTTGGATTTTAAGTAAAAAGGGACTGAACACTATAAAAATGTTTAATGGATTGTAACGTATCTTATTTTCTGAATTGTATTATTATGCAATAACTCCCAATGAATAAACAAATTTATGAAACACTATTCTTCCTCTGTGAAAAATTTTATGTATTATCAGAGTTCCAACGATGTTTATATATTAACCCAATTCAGAATTCATTATGCAATAGATTCCAACAAACTATTTGTTTTTGGTATAATTTTTTTTGTCTGCTTTCGGAAAAAAAATTAGAAAATTTTCAAAATAACATGATATATATTTATATGAAATTACAATTTTTTCCTGTATTTAATATTATATTTTAAATTTTCTTGTGGTTAACTCATTATTTTTTTTACTTGATTTTGAAAAATAATTTAAAACTTACTTATACTAGCTGTTCTTAAAATAACCAAACAAAAAATATTGAAAAAGAAAAAAAAACTTTTTTTTAATAAAGTTTTTCATTTTTCTTTGACACTTCCAATTCCCATGTTTACTTCAAACGAAAAACAGTATCAATTATCGCCTTGTTATATTTAATAAAAAACTACACTTAAATTTTGAAACTTAATGGAAGATATTCCAATGCCCATTACTCTTCAGTCTTCTATAGAAAAGTTTCTTTCTAAAAATTGAATATAAGATAAGGCAAAAGCATAGTATCATGTTGATGTAACTAATGAACATTTGAGGAACACTTCCCGTTCCATGTGAATATCACTCCATTTCTCCCCTCACACGATGGAAAATCATTGACTCACGCCTGCCCTTCACAAGGCACGAAGGGAAGCAACCCATCTGCACAAGTCCGACATTCTCTGGCAGTTGAGATTTATTTCGTAGCAAGGAAATGTCAAATACAACATAGCGCCGAGGCTCGTTTAAATAAATGAAAGGATTAGTTTCCGAGAAGCAAAGTGCCTCGGGTCCGGCTTCACTGATTGCAATCCGCTGACAGTCAGGCATATTTTTCTCTGAGGGTATGCCAGTTTTATTTCCTTACGGTAAAATTAGTTCCATATAAACCGTCACAAAAGGGTTTGTTTTAATGATGTCGAATTAAATTGATTTGATTTTGCTTTCCTGGTGGGAATTTCATTGAGAGATTCAGAGCATTGAAATAAAGACATTCAGAGTAAGTATTGAAGATAGGGATAATAAAATACCCAAAAGAGAATTGCGAATTAAATTAAACTGATACAAAACATGTTTTGTAATTTGGAATAATTTATTTGAAAAAAAGTTTACTTATTTGTGTAGAGTTTATGTACGACTGGAAATATCAACACACATGGGGATGCATGGTATCTACTGTCATTTTAATTTTACATAATTTTATATTTAAAATAGTGTTAGATACTTTGTTTGAGAATAATCCTGATATGTTTTGGAATTATTTCTGTTCTATATACATAGTCCTAATTCCGCAACAGCTTTATAAATCATAATAGGTCTCCATTTTAATTCATTGTCTCTTTGGGTTCTTCCATTTTAATGTTCTAACTGTTTCCTGTTTTTTATACATACATTTATTTAAATCTAGTACAATATACATTTCCACCATTTTTTTATAGTTATGCTTCTTAGAATATGGTTTCTATATTTTAGCTTTGTTGATTTTATAATTAATTTTGTCTTGTTATTTTTTTTCATTTTATTATACTATATATATATATATATATATACTGTGAGTTTTTGAATCAATGAAGAGTGTTTGAAAACTTTTATTTTGTAACGAAAAGTAAGAAGATTGCTAATTAAACAAATACTGTAAATTTAAAAATAAATGACGTATAATATTTTCTTGATAAATTGCTTTCCAATACCATTCTTGAAAAGAAAATCACTTTTTTAACTTTTTCATTTGAATGTATTAACATATTTTGTGAAAGTTTAACAAAGTATGCCAATCAATCTCTCTCATCTCTCATGAATATTTTTAATTTTTCTTCAAAAATGTGTGCATGAATGGCAATTACTAAAAGACACTAAAGTTTGCCCTATATATTTGTATTCCCTACTTCAACATGTGTAAAAATGGCTGAGTAAGTATTCACTCTAAATTTGAATTAAACTGAACTGCTTTTCAGCAAGAAGTAAATTGAGTTACTTAGAAACCCAGCAAAGAACTTTTTTTGACATTGATGATTAAATATTTTCTTTATAATTTTAGAAATCCCTTACTGAAACAAACTCCTATATCACATGAACTAATATTTTTGTTTATTGAATTTTTCTTCACATTTTCTGAGTTAATAAATATATTTAATTGTTAATGAATTTATTTTATTTATGCAGAAAAATATACCTTTTTAAATATTATTTGCAAAATGATTGCACATATTAAATGAATTGTAACCCACGTTCACGCATATTAATTGAAACACTTGAACATTCTGCATAAAATATTTCATGTGAAAACAATATATATTTAGATGCTGAAAGGGATGAATTAAAAAATGCTAACGAAGATTATGTAACTGAACCCACCTCAATCCCACCATAGAGCATAATTCAGGAAATTAAAAAAATTAAAAATAACCGTTTAAATGCGAGTTTAAATGTTTATGAGCTATTGAGAAGTCACCTTTTCAATATTCACCTATTAAATAAAAACCTAATTATTTTTGCATCATTCTGGGAGAATAATCAAGATAGATTGCACATTTAAAACGATTTAAACCAACATGATTCAACTGGAAAATTTTCATTTCGCAATAACTTTTCAATTATTGAAAAATGAAAGAAAATTTAAAAGAAGACTCCAAGAAAGCAATATTGATGTAAATATATGAATAAGTAATTTCAATATAGGAAAATGGATCTTTATGAAATAGCTAAACTTTTAAAAATATGAATTGTATATTTCTTCTTATCCTTTTTCATCAAATTCTTTATTATTTAAAATATACATGCTTTCTACTACACATTTGACGAGCATAAAATAAATTGAGGAAACATATTCCAAAATGTTTTTTCATCTTTTATAAGAAATCAATAAAAATAGAGACAGATGAAAGTATTTGTACTCACAACCCTGAGGCTGCTCCTTATTAAAACTCCGTGAAGTATTTTTATCATTAATTTCACTATTTTTTATGTTTAACATTTTTATGGGAACTGCTCATAAAGTGGAAAGATTGAAAACGACTGTAAAAGTACTTCATTAATTTTTATGAATTTCATCATTTTATAAGCACACGCGTGCGAGCACTTTTCAAATAATCTACAATGATAATTTTATGCTTCAAAATTTGCATGATGCGTAGGATTTTATAAAATGTTTCATTAAAAGAAGAATAGCAATGTACATTTGACTAATATTCTTTCAATTGCATTATCACTTAAATTTCTAAAACAAAAATTCATCAATAAATCATATATCTTAGTTTTTCCAAATATCGTGCATTTAACTTTGTTTCTTAATAAATAGTAGGTTTTGAAATTTGCATTTGGAACTTTTCCGTCTATTACACAAAACAATCCTATCAATTTCAGCAAATTTATATTGATTAATACTTATGACTTTTATTGTTCTAAGCATAAAATATAAATTTATTGTAAGTGTGTTCACATAATAAAATGTTCTCATATGTACAAATTTTAACTATGTTCCTCTATGTGTATTATGGTGAAAATGATGTTCTTCGTATAGAAATGCAATTAAAGAAGCTCAGATTCATTCATCCCGTCTTGATTCTGTACACTTTACTTTTAAATACTTCTAATGCTATACGTAGCATTACATGGTATTAAAAATATTTTAATCAATTAGAAGTATTAAATTAGTAAAGTAATTAAATTTCAATTACTGCATACAAACAGTAATCAAATACAGGTAGGTTATCAAAATAATGGGAACATCCCAGATTAAAAGAACATCTTGGAATGAGCTTTGTAAGCACTAAAATACAATAATAACTACCAGATTTTTTTCATAAATAGAAATGTAAAGATTCTGGTAATATGTGGTAGCTTTATTTACGTTCAGTATTTCTTGGACTTTTTCAAAAGCTTAATATGTCAGAACTCTTAGATTTTCAAAGAGGCCCAAATGTAGGAGCCCGTTTAGCTGGAGCAAGTGTAACCAAATCATCCCAACTTTAGCCTTTTATATAGTTTATGTGCCTTACGTCATTACAGCATATGTATAGTGAGGCAAGGAAAACTTGGATAGTAAATTAGTGGACGGATATAGAAGTTCTGTGAAAGAGACCGACGGGCATTGAAGCGGATTGCAAGGTCTATAAAAAGTAAGCAACTGCAGCAAAAGTGACCGCAGAGCTCAATCAGCATCTGGATACAGAGTCAAAGATTGCAATTTGGAAGCACCTTTATAAACAGAACATTTACGGCAAGGAAGCAATTCGCAAGACACTTGTCACAGATGTTAATGCCACATGTATCCAACAGTGACGTCACACGCACAAAATTTGGTCGATTTATAAGTGGAAGAAAATAATATTGTCAATTATTCGTCTTTCATACTTTTTAAAACAACAGAACGGAAGCAAGTGTGGAAAACATTTGCTCAAGCGTATGATCGTGATTGTCTATTTCCGACAGTCAAGCATGGAGGAGGATCTATCGTGATATGAGCAGACATGTCGTGGGTTTTTGCTGAAATAATCGTAAACCTAAAATTCAAGAACTTTGGGGGTGAAGTATAGAGGAATTTTTGCTGACAGGGTCCATCATATGATACTAACTTTGTCTCCAGCTGGAAGTGGAATTTTTCCGGATAATAATAATGCACCTATTCATACATTGAGATATTTTCAATCATGGTTTGATGAATACGAGGAGGAAGTTAAACATTTGTTTTGTCTCTTACAGTCACCTTACAACAATATAATTAATTCGCTATAGTCTATTTAGAGTTTTCAATACGGAATTAGTATCCTTGATCGGCATCTATCCATCATAGAGACCAGCCACAATATATTTATGAATAATGTTACAATATTCCTATGAACACTAATCAGCCCTTGTATGAATTGATTCCTAGGGGAGTCCACGCTGCATTACAAGCTATAGGGGATTCTACACCATACTAATAAAGGATTGCTTATAAATATAAGGTGTTTCTATTATTTTGATAACTAACTGGACATGGTTACTGAAATTACTGTGTCAAATGTGAACATACACAATTTATTTTCTATCTTTAAATTTAAACTCAAAGTTTAGTACGTTTCAAGAGAAATTTTAAAACTCGATTAACATGAACAAAATATGTAGTGAAGTATTTAACATATTACGTAATGGAGAAGAAAAATAATTACATGGAAAATTATTATTGAGAAAATTTAATTAAGTAAACTATAATATCAGAAAATTATGTACTAAAGTAGGCGCATTATTAGGTTTTCGTATAAATTCCTATATAGATTTTTTCTTCCTTTCTTATTGACTTGTTAAAACTAAACATTATAAGTACATTCAAGAAGTTCTAACGTCATTCCTTCTTTCCAAAATTGTTTGTTTAATGAAAAGAATACATTATATTTGTAAATCCTTTTTCTGTCACTGAAAGTCTATCATATATTTCTACATATATTCTAAAATAACCATTCAAAAAATAGAAATTTCATAAGTTTGGGGAAATATTTTTTAGCTTTTTAAATATTTTTCCTAAATATGATTACCAGTTGTTGGATTAAGTTATTTTTAAACACACATTGAAATTAACTAACGGCTTAAAAATAAATATCTAGAATTAATTATTTTTTCTATTAATTTTGTAAATAATTCATTTTTAGTTGAGAAAATTTATTCTTATAGAATCAATAATAATAATAACAATAATAATAATTATTATTATTACTATTTATATAATGAATAATTTTATTTCTTTCCCTTCTTTTTGTGTGTATGTGAATATATATTTACACTTTCCAATTTGTTTTCAATACTTCTGAAAGATAAAACGTAAGTCTATATGTGCTAAATTTTTAATTTTACATTTATTTTAAAACATATTTCGGTCACTTTCTTGGAACATTTATTTTCAAGAATTAACTTAATGTATGTATGTAATAATTTTAAACAATAATTACACATTACAATTCTAACGACAGTAATTCTAAATAAAGCTCACTAAAGTTATTTCTAATAGAATAAAATATTTGAAATAAAATGTAAATTTATAAACTATAGATAAATTACTCGCTTCACTGAAAACCAAAGCATTTTCCCCATATTTTACCAACTTTTAAGTGTATTTTAGTGATTAAGTATTAAATAATATTCACTCTCAAAACATTTCCTTTAACATAAGAATAGTTTGAAAACTGATAAAAAAGTGTGTATTGGAGTTCAAAAACTCTACTTAAAAATGTTACACCTGGGGCGTAAAGATTATTTTTTTATTTCCTGAAAAATCCTGAACTTTTTTAGAGATATTTAATATCCGCCAGATAAAATTTATTACTTCCTATTTTTTTATCGATTTTCCTTTACTTTACGGGTGATGAAAAGAGAAACGACAAAAGACATTAATATCGCATTTTTGGCCCATTTCCATTCAACTTGTCCGATCCTAAAAAGTAGTTCAGTGTTTGGAACAGTTTTTGAAGTGTTGAGATGTAGTATTTGCCTTCAAAAATCTATATTATTTTTTTTATTATCTTGATGGAGTGTCTGTTCAATGTTTCGATGAATGTTTCTCTGTTTCAATGAATGTGTAAGCAATATATTTCTCATTTCCTTCATATAAAATTTTTAAAGATGAATTTAAATATTAATAAAAAAGAATAAATTTCACAAATATTGAAATATGAAGAAAGATAAATATTCATTTCATTTTTTTAACATTATTTATAAGAGTTTGGGACAAACGAGAGAAATATTAATCTCAGAAGTATTTTTGTATGAAATGGAATATATTTTCTGTCTAATTAGTAAATTTAGCAGAAATAATTAAAAGGAATTTTTATTGGTTTGTTATTTTTTCTTAATAATGGCACTTTTTAAAGCAAAAAGAGCCCATTTTTCTCCATGTTTCGTAATCAAAAATTGATTTAGAATAAATGATAAAAAATAAGGGTTCCGAAGAAGGATTATTTCATAAGGTGAAATAGTTCTTTAAAACTGCTAATTAATTCTTAACACATTAATTACTACCTTAAAAATCTGGAGTAATTGGTGTTTTTAAAAATCATTTGCCTCCAAAATGTTTGCCTGAGTTATAAATATATGCATCGAAAGGCCATAATATTATATTCTATGTTCACCCTAGAACAATGAGATCTCCAGAGAGGGCAAATCCATTTGGCATGCATGTTTAATGTAAGACTATAAAATCACCCGAGCGCTGTCTTCCTGAATTTTAGAATGACTTGCAACTTTAGATATCCGACTGGGTTCGGAGACAATTTTCTAAAATATGACTGGACTAATTATTTAATAGTTATATTTTAAGTAGGTATGTTGCAAAACTGTAAAAATATAGCAAAAAACCGTTTTTTTTAAAAAAAATATTTTCAAAATATTGAGAAATCTGAACCAAAATATTACAAAAAATTGATATTTTGCTAACAACTCTCAAAATGTATATATTACAAAAACAGATAACACTTTTGCAGGAATGCAATTTTTTAATTCTTTTAAATATGCTTTATACTAAAAAAAAAAAACCTCAAGTTTTACATAAAAATTATGATGTACAGGTGTTCAAAAAAGAAAACCCAGATTAAAAAAAAAAAAAACTTTTTTCATATAGACTTGCATTAAAAAATACCTTAATTGAGACATTACTCTTAGCTTTTATCACAAAACATTCATTGTAATACAAAATACAAACTCAACGAATTTCACAAAATTATTTCAATTACTTTAAGAGTTACCGTGAACCATTATGAACAAAAACAACTTTTCTTCTGAAAAATGCAAAATTAAAGTTTATATTTGCAACAAACTTTTTAAAGATTTTTGAGGTTAAAAAACTCTCCAAGTTTGTACATCCTTGACCTCATACTTTAAAATTTATACATTTTTGAAGGGACTTTTCTCTGTTCTTACGAGACTGTTTCATGTCTGCTTTGGAATGCCTCGTTGTATCAATAATTATAGTATTTTCGAGGTACCGAAACTATTTTTTCATTCCAGGCCCTAATTCCATTTCTAACCTTTGAAGTAGAGGTAATAGACCATCAAACCCAGAATTAAAAAGTATTATTGCATAATAAAACCTAAGCGGAGTGTTTGTAGTTCTACAAAGGTCTTTTTCGAAATTATACTCCACACGACATTTTTAAAACTTTCATAGCAGTTCTGAGTTTTCCCGTGAAGACCTTTTTTAGGAGTTTTTGATCGCAAATATCCATATAAGTAATTTTAATAGAATTAATAAGTGAATTTGTATGATATGTTAATTATTCTTTCAATTTATCTCCGACAAATTCTGCTCTCTAGAAACCTCTTCTTTTTTGGCCTCACACATCTTTTTTTTTTTTTGGCATGATAACTTTAATGTAATAAAAAAA
>BMAO01028394.1:0-22150 GCA_019973975.1 Trichonephila clavata
AAATCGCCCAGAGTGTCATCTCCAGGCTTTGGCAACGATTTCAAGATGATGGTAATGGTGAGTAGATGTTACAGCACAGGTCGCCCCCGAGTTACAACGCCGAATGAGGACCGGTTTTGGCAGTTACTGCCAAAAGAAATAGCGGAGCACAGCATCAGACCTATCTCGTCAGCTCTGTTCAGCTACCGGTACGACAGTTTTAAGGTAACTCGTATACAGACGCTTAGGGCACATTGGTCTATATGCTCGCAGGCCTGTCAGATGTGTCTATATGCTCGCAGGCCTGTCAGATGTGTTCCCCTTACGCAACTCACTGTCGAATGCGATTAACCTGGAGTAGAGAGCATGCATTGTGGACACCGCAACAGTGGGCTTGTGTGATGTTTTCCGACGAGTCCAGGTTAGTTTGCAGTCTGATTCTCGCCGGACTTTCATATGGGGAGCAACAGGTACCCGTTACCACCAAGAGAACACCATTGAGCGACACCGTTACGGGGTGCAGGATGGCTCGTTTGGGAGGAATTATTCTTGGTTCCAGAACTGACCTGCATGTTCAGAGTGTAACGATGACAGGCCACATCTATCGGGATGTCTTTCTGGAACAACATGTACGTTTGTTTCGGGTGCCAGGGGGTGCTGAATTTCTGTTTATGGATGACAACGCCCGTCCTCACCGTGCAAACATTGTAGACGAATGCCTTCAATCGGAGGATATCACCCGTATGGATTGGCCAGCATATCACCGGACCTGAATCCAATAGAGCATGTGTGAGATATGCTTGGCCGACGAATTGCAGCCCATCAACCCTCCCACCTGTCTACCGGAACTTCAGGGGAATCGCTTGATGAGTGGTGTAATATTCCCCAAGATCAGATTGATAATTAGATACTCAGCATGCGTAGGCCTGTATTGCATCGTCCGGGAGACATACTCCGTATTAACCATCATACTAACATGTTATGCTGTTTTTTGTAAATAGGTTCTTTTTTGAAATTTGTCCAGGAAGTAAAAATCGCAATTTTATTAATTATGTCAAACATATAGCATCTTTTTGCTCTTACCTTTGTTTAATAAATAGACTTTACAAATAAGTCAAATTTGTTTTGCTTCTGTCTCTTACTTTGCCTGAACTTCATTATCCTTAATTTATGGACATGATGTATGTATTCCAATAATTTTAATTTTAACCTAGTATTATAATGTATACAAATACAAAATTATTCTTAGTTTTACTCCAATAATTTTAGTGTTTATTAATTTATTTTGTTGATATTTATTTTGTAAAAGTAATTTTATACTTATTGCTATGCAATAATTCGACTAGTAATACAAAAGCTTTGAATCTGTATCTAGTACCTAAATCTGGCAAATACCTCTTTTCTTATTGTTTACTAATTCATCGTAATCTAAGCATTTTCGAATGCATCTATAAGTAAATTACTTTCTTCTAATAATGGATTTAGAACTTCTATCCATTATTTTCAATTGGATTTCCCTCAATATTATAAACAGATAGGGGAGTAGTTATATAGCCACAAAACTGTTTAAAATCTACTTGGATACACAATTAAAAGCTGTATTCAGTCAGCATTGGATAATATTGCAGCATCAAAATTTTTAAGTTTCCCATATGTGTTTGATTCTTATGTCTTTAATGTCCATGTAATTTCTTCTCTGTCTCTGTAGTAGAGTTAATTAAAAACATGTATATGGATTCAATTAAATTTGAATTTATTGTCTCTCTCTGTGTTTTTTATTTTTATTTATTCCTACCGTGTCGCAAAAGGGTAAGGTTACTACCATCAATCTGGTTTAACCCTACTTAATCAGTGTTAAGTCAAGAAAATGCTTTTTAACATGTTAGGATCTTCTTTTAATTTTTATGGTGAATTGTTTTCCTTTCTTCCTTTTATATATTTATTATGTTTTTTAGTGGTTATTGTATTTCGTTTCTACTATTTATTCTTCCGTGTTTTTTATGCTTCCTATATTTTTATTCATATATATATATATATAATAAAATAGGCCTGTAGTTTGCTATAATACTACTGTGGCTAATACTTTTTACTGTCTTGACTAGTTATCTTAGGTTTATAACTATTTTGTGTATATTTATAAATTCTCTCTCTCTCTCTTTATATATATATATATATATTATATATATATATATAATATATGAATAAAAGAATTCATAGATAAACATCACCAGCATGTTAGTACTGGCGACATCAATATTGTAAAAGACAATAATCTAAGAAAAATAATGAATAATGGTACAGGTTTTAGGCTAATAATATCCAATAATAATAAAATTATAAAAAATCAATTATATAATGATATTGAGCAATTCATTTACAAAATTGCTATTATATAGTATGTCTTTAGAGGCATTCACAGAATTCAAATGTAATATTACACAACAGATTAATAAATATAACTTTAGTGCAGGTAATCATATCTCTTTTAATAATATTAGAAATCAGATTAAAAAATTACAAAATAAATTTATTATAGTTTATAAGTGATAAAGTGCCAGGAAATTTTGACTTCATATGTAAATACTATTATAGTTTAATGATCAACAAACATTTTGATAATAATATCAGCTTTTATTAAGTCATCAATTTTCTTATAGAGAAATAAATAATCGAATTTTGGCTTTTCATAAGCAATTAAAATACAAAATTAATAATATTTTAAATTTCCACATGTATTTCTTACTTTAAATTTCATAAAGACCCAGTCAAGTTCAGAAAGTTACTAATGGTTTAATACAGATTTCAGCAAATCAGTCAAAATTCTCCATGAAATATTACAGATACAATAAATAATCTTAAATCCACAGCCATACTTAAAAATAGTAAAGAACTCATTGAACAAATTAAAGATAAAAAGATTTCTTCAGTATATAGTTTAGATTTTGAAGATCTTTTTAACTCTATTAATATTGATGACATGATTTAAAAAAAAAAAATACTTGTAAAATTACATAAAGATAATTTGTTTAATAATGCTCAAATATGATTAGATTTGATTCTCTACTAGGTTAGTTCTAAAAGAGAATTATGATATCATAATGGTAGCTATTTTATCAACATATTAAAGGTTTGCCACAAGGTGGTCCAGCTAGCAACTGTATTGCCAATTTATACTTTACATTTTTTTGAAAATAGTTTCATTGACAACTCAGAGATATTACATTTTTCACTATATAGATGTTCTAATCATTTTTGGCAAGCAAGATAACTTTAAACCTAACACTAATTTTTATCTACAATACCTTAATACAGACAAATAGTAACAACTATGAAGCAAATTTTCTTGTACAGAAATTAAAGTAAAATATAATGAAATGGTTACTAATATTTATGACAAACGTGAAGACTTTAAATTCAATATTATAAAAGTACCACATTGGGAGAGTTATATATATGTTTCTATTTTCAGAAATGTTGTTATTAATTACATACAACCAATAAATTTCTAGTTTCAAAAATCAGAAAAAATAAAAAACGTTGAACATTTTACTAAGTATTGCTTAATTAAAATAACTAATTATTTTATTAATAGTTATATGAATAAATAAATTTTAAATAATAAGGATTAAAATTCATAGTTTATTATTATAAATATATCATTTTTCTAGATAGATATAGTTACCTTCACATACTAGTTTTAGATAAAATTACTTATTCACTTAGTTTTTTTAGATTTATTTTAATTAAATTTTTTTTAAAAATCATATATAAATTAGTGTCCTAAAGTAATGGTAGTATATTTACAATTTTTATTTTTTACTTCTATTCTTTTCATACTTTTGCTAAGTGCTACTATTCAGCCATTCCCATGCTTTGAATTTGTATTTGGGTCCAGAATCTGGCAATAACTCGTTTATTGTACTCAGATTTTGCGTGGGCTCTGCATTTTTGAATGCAATTTTTAGTAAGTTACCTTTTTCTTGTAATGATTTTAGATATTCTATCCATTTTGTTAAATATATTTTTGCTCAGTATTAACAGAAAGGGAAGTTGCTACCACAAACATGTTCAACACCACTTTTATATAAATTATTTTACATACAATCTGTCCCACGTCAGCAATATTTATAATACTGTAGCATCCATATTTTTATATTTATAACTCTATGATTTTTATTTTCCATATATCTTTTCTAAAATCTATTGTCTGGTTAATTTGCAATTTCAATTTTTTCAGCTTTGTTTAATGTTTATTGATCTCTCTCTTGTTGAAAAATTTTGACTATATATATATACGTTATTACAATTTTTTAAATATCCGGAAATTTTTTTATTCTTTGTTCAAAATTGTGGCTTACTTTCCGTTCTAGAATTATTACATACAGGCAGAATAATTGACGTTTTTCTATAATTTACAGATACAATTACGATTTTACAGTCGGTGAATTAATGAGTAGCTGTGCTTTGCAGTTGGTTTATCAAAGTCTACGCTGCTGAATAAGTGAAGTTTAAAGATGTTACTGTTAAGTAATTTTCATATCTACTTATCTACTGTAATTCCGCTTATAAATTTGGAGATAAGAATAAACTGAAATATCTCTTTCATCATTTGGTTGTTGATTAAATTGTAGATTCCAAAAACATGATTATATTTTATTATTCCAGCAAATCGGTCAAATATACACAGACAAGTAAAAATTGCCGTAATATTTTCCTTCAATTAGAATTAAGTTTAGAATTATAATTTAAGCAATTAAATTGTGTTTATAGAATTATATTTATAATAAATTATAATTTCTCGTTTTATTTCAGTGAGAATTTTTCATTTTAACTTATTTTCACATGTTATATACAATTCTTAATAATCTATGAAAGTCTTACTATTTTTACATGTATATTTATGAAAATATTTTTTACAATTCCATAGTTGCAATTACATTAATCCACAAGAAGTAGGAACATGCGGAAAGTAAATAAAACTTAAAAAAAAGAATCACAAAAGATAAAAAGTATGCTGTTTTTAATGAATTAGCATCGGAGAGAATAGTTAAGCAGAAAACCAAAACATGCATGCGATAGGCGGCCTGGGTAAAAATCTATTTTAAGTCAAAGATATGCTCATCCCTGACTGCTGTGAAAGATTTATATCGTTATATTCACGCTTTAAAAGTTGTCAACAAATTAATAACGCATTACTGCCTATTTATCTCGTAGTACTAATTACAGCTCAGAAACATTACTGGAGACTAGTGATGTGCTGTCAAGCGTTTTCTTAGAGTATCCTACGCATGTTTGATTTAATTCAGATCCAAGGACTTGCTGATAAATTTATGCGTTGAATTTGTCTTCACTCTTTGACAATTGCTACACGATGAGGTGTAGCAATGTCATCCGTGAAGGAGAACTGAGTATCTATAGCACTTCTAAGAAGACGCAAGTGATGAAGGAGAACCTTGGTAAAAATATAGGGAACGAGCGACTATACTGCTTTGAAGATGTAAGGGGCAGTAATAGTACTATAAATGACACTTGTGCAAAGAAAACTTCCCAATGATTGCAAACCTATCTCTTTAGATGTGATGTTGGATAGATAATTGTGGGTTCTTGCTCTTTCCAAAAATGTACGTATCCAAAATCCTTAATCAGGCTAAATCTATTATCATCGGTAAGTAAATACTCGACCGCATTCTATATGTCCAGTTATTTTTTTCAGGTACCACAGAAGCTTATTTCGCAGGCATTAATGACTCCAGCATATTGATTGCAGTGCAGATAGACGGCTATTTTATAGTACCTTGGCTGTAGTAAATTATAATATCGGTCATTCTTAGTCCTTTTTCTTCTTTGGGAAAATTTACTGATAAATCGCCATTATGGTTTTTCGTGGGGACCCCTACTGAAACCTTGAGAAGTTGTTCCTGCATTTTGAAATGCTTTCCATACTCGCGAGATGATGCTGTGAGAGTTTGGAATTCCACAGCCACATTATTCGGCCTTCCTCGGTCTTCCCCAAGATTTGATCTTTACTATAGTCATTCAAATGTAACTACAAGCAGGCATTTGGGAGATATCACACTGAGGCAAGAATTTAGTGAGGTAATTGAAAACTGAATTATGTGAAAGCTTAAATTGGCGTATATATACATCGTGCTTTAAGAGAAATAATGAGTGACACCGCCAATGCCATTTATACATTTTGATATTCCTGTAGTATGCCGTACTGCACACATACGCACCTACCGTACTGACCCTAGTTAGTCTTGATATTGGTCTTTTTCTCCGTCTTTATTTTGTATTCCACTGATATGCTAATTGAGGAGCTTTACCCTTAATTTTTACATTCAGTGTACAGTAGCGCACACAAAAGTTTTTCAAGGGGGCGTCCATGGTCAAAAGTCCCCCAACTTGTTTCATACCTCAAGACAACGCCAATTGATTCTTCTGATTTTGTCGATTTTGTTAACAAAAAACAGTAAAAAATAAATTATTGAATTAATAATTAGAGTTAATTAATAAAATAAATTGTGACCTACAAGTACTTAATTAAATTTTACGTTATATATATAGAATTATCACCAATAAAAAATCAAGGGCTTTGGGGGTGTCTCGTCCCCTAGAACACCCCCCTTGTGTACGCCACTGCCGGTGTATAATCTCATTTAATGTGCGTGTGTTTTATTTTAAAAATAACTAAGCATTATATATATATATATATATATATATATATTATATTTCTTCATTTATAATTTATGTTTTTTAAGTTTAAGGAAGTCATTTGCTATCTATCAAGATTTTCAAAATCATAATTCATCTTCGTGAATTTCTTTTTTTATAAGAAAGTATAATTTTAAATAAAAGTTTACCATCATAATAACAATAAAAAGTTGTAATGCTGGACGATTATTTTAATCGTATATGGCATCTTATCGAATTAATAAAATACGTTGACTTTGCAGGAATAATGGGAAAAAAGTTTGAAAAGCTTTATATACTGGATTTGAAAAAGAGGAGAAACATCATTTCACACAATGGGGATTATTATGGAATTCTCTTTGAAGAAATGGAAAGAAAACTTTCATTTCTGATTACAATTAAAAAACTTCTAATCAAACTATTCAAAATTAGCAAAATCATCTCTTATATAAAAGACGCAATGTCAGCAAAAATAAAGCTTTCAACTTGTTGTTAAAAATTTTTCTTCTTTAATATTGTCGAAAGTAAAATACATTGAAAGCAGTTGCCTTTGTCAGCATTTAATGTCATTGAACTCATGTCAAATGGCTTGAAAACTCAAATCTTGCCGAGAGAAATAAATGATTTCGCTGTTTGGATATGAAAAACATAAGAACTTGAAGGACAGAGAAAAATAATTAGCAGAAGAATATTTTTTCAAAAATATTGTCTAAATAAGTTATCATGGTAATAAAGGTGAAAAATGTAAATTATCCATTACTCGTTTAAACAGTAACAAATGTTTGATGTTTGTAAAAATATTTAATTAGATCTATTCGAGTGTAATTACTTTCGTAGAAATACTAACATTACCTTTTTTTAAATTTTTTTAAAAATTTAAGTCTCTTTTATAAACAATTACTATCAGCACGAAAAATGGAAATTTTCGACGGTAATTATCTTTATAGAATATTATAAGATTACTTTTTTTATGAAAACTGCTTACTCATGCTTTTTTTATTGCTGAATTTTTCAAAAGTTAAGTATCGATTTCAATTGTATTTTAAGAAAAATTGCTTTTATAACAGAATGTATGATGAGTTTAAAATTTATATCCAAAAACATAACATAAGCTTAGATGCAATCGAAGATAGTATATTATGTTTGAAATTTTATTGTATTTTATAAATTTTTATTTAAATTTTCAATTCTCAAATGTAATAAATTTTAAATTAAATTAGTTTCCTTAATTTCTAAATTTAAATTATTAATTCAAAATTTATTATTATGAAAAAGGTATTCATTATTTTTACATTGTAGAGAAATCATCCAAATTTTTAGGCAAATAGATTCCCAAGTGTTAGATTACCCATATTAGTTAAAATTAAGATGTTTTATGATTTTTATTTAGGCATTAGATTAAAAAATATAATAGAAGTTTTAATAATAGTTAGTAGTGAGATTAAAATTGAGAAACTTCTTCTTAAAATAAAAATTCTATTACGTATGGTTATTCAAAATAATTTAAGTTTTGAAAGAAAGCTCTTATAATAATAAACATAAACTAATTACTGAAAGTTGATACATAGTTGGAATAAAATTTTTATCTGGTGAAATGAAAATTTCATCCTGCTTATAGGATTATTAATTGATACTGCAAAGCAGGCAAATGTGCTAAGCATAGTTGATCATGCATGTTTTTTGAAACTGTTTAAAATACATTTTACTATGAGAGAGATGCGGAAATAAATTGAGTTTTAATATTGATGATAATAACAAAGCAAATAAAAAATAGTAGGATTGATTATGCCGATACCCATTTGTTTGAAATTTATTAGGTACTAATGCTATGCTTTTCATAGTTGTTGGCATATTAGAAGAAATCAACAATACAGTTATTACCTAAACGTAGAATTTTTTATTACCTCAAGAGAGAGAAAGAGAGAGAGAGAGAGGGGGGGGGTTGGAGGGAGGGAGGGAGGGAATAAAAATGTATTAAAATTCCTTTATTGAAAAAATATAAAAAAAATGAAGATCGAATTATTTTTGCTATAACTTGTTTTGTTACCAAGGTTCATCCTAGATTTGTAAATGTGCAGGTCTAAAGGATAAACGGTGGGGAAAAAAACTTTTATTTTATAAAAGCAATTTTATTCAGCAAATTAGAAGAAGGAATAAGATTCGTTTATGAGACATAGATTTGCATTGAAAAGGATCTATGCTTACACGTAACAAAAGTCTGACATTTTTAGTTAATAAGTAATCATTAAAAAAGCTCAAAGGACCAACTGCTCTCACAGAATCTCTCTAAATTAACATTGGTGTTAGTAACAATTATAATAACATAAGAAAAACTATTGTATAATGCTTAATATAATTTTTACTTAAATCATTTAATTTTTTCTTCTTGATATATTACCATATTTTTTAATTGTTGAAGCACATTATGTTCAATGTTTTCCTTTCTTCTGAAGCACTGGTTTGAATGCCTAGCAATAATTTAATGGTATTTCTTTGATTAATTGTTGCGCAAGGTTTAATAGTTAAGTTTTTTGTTCCGTAAATCAGGATTCGTGGATTTTATGTTATGTCTCAAAATGCAAAACAGTTCTTTAAGAGCGATGATAATTTACTATGCAAAAGTAATCCTTAAAATACAAGATACAGCACTGAAATTCACACAAGAAATCTCAAAAGGTTTTCACAACTTCTGCAACGCTCAGACACAATTATCAGTGTCTAAGGATACAAGTACATCACGTTAAAGATTTTCTGCAAGAAACCTTCGTCTGCTCCAACAGCTAAAGCCAGTTTTTGCTATTTATCGCTGCGAGGCTACCTTTCAGTGTTTTCTTGAAAACTTTACGTCATAGACCGTGATTTTTCCAGTTTTTCCAGAAGTACCCATGTGGTCACCAAGTCACCAAATATGGTCATTAACATAGTAGCCAAAATATTGCCAATTTGGTATGCAAAGCATTTGTATAGAACATGCAAATGATTAAAATTTGGTGTCCAATGAATGAATAGCGGTAGCGGCAGCGCACCGGAACTGCGAACTCAGCAGGTGTCTATAAAAGTGATTCGCAAAATGATGGTCAAAATTTCTGTTGCCAATGCAATTTAGGATACCTTTCAACGACTTGAAAAAAAGCCTCGTCACAGGATTCGAGCTCATTACGAGCAACTGTCAGAGTTGAAAAAGGTCATATCATTGAATTGAAAGAAGCAGGTTGGTCAAATCGAAGAATCACTCGTCATATGGGTCGAAGCGATGCGATCCTTAGAAGATGTTGACAAGAATGGGTGGACAGTGGCAGATTTCAGAGTCATGATGGTAGAGGTCGACATAGGGCCACAGCAGATAGGGAGGATGGATTAATTCTGAGATCAGCTGTCACAGAGCCTGATTAATCGTTATCAACCATCAGACGTGCTAACGCACACAAGTATCCACCATTACCATTCACAGATGGCTGAAAGAGCGAAATTGACGCTCGTACCGACCACTATGCTACCTGCCATTCACGCCTGCCCATTGTCGAGCCAGATTACAGTGGCGCTTAATTCCATCAGGTTGGGATGGAACTCACTGAGGATATATAGTGTTTAGCGACGAATCCCGCTTCCAACTGTGTCCTGACGATCATCGAAGACGTGTCTGGAGACTCCCAAAGTAGCGAGCCGATCCTGCTTTCACACTTGCACACCCCGCAGGTCCTCAACCAGGAGTTATGGTCTGGGGTGCCATTTCTTTTAAGAGCTGGACCCCTTTGGTCGTCATTAGGGGCACATTCACAGCACAGCGTACGTCGACGACTTTCTGAGAACTGTTTTGCTACCATTCCTTTTGCAGTTCCCTGGCCTTATTTTTCAGCAAGATTTGCTAGATCACATACGGCATGTGTTGTTATGAACATGTCTTACAGATTATCAATTACATCGTTGGCTAGCCAGATCACCAGATATCTCTCCAATCCAGCATGTCTCTATGATGGACTACTGCATCTACCAGGGGTTTTGATGACCAGGTTTGATTACAATTGGAGCAAATTTGGTAAGAAAAATATCACAGGAGACCATCATCAGGGGTGTTTAGCGACGAATCCCGCTTCCAACTGTGTCCTGACGATCATCGAAGACGTGTCTGGAGACTCCCCGAGTAGCGAGCCGATCCTGCTTTCACAATCACATGCACCCCGCAGGTCCTCAACCAGGAGTTATGGTCTGGGTGCCATTTCTTTTAAGAGCCGGACCCCTTTGGTCGTCATTAGGCACATTCACAGCACAGCGGTACGTCGACGACTTTCTGAGAACTGTTTTGCTACCATTCCTTTTGCAGTTCCCTGGCCTTATTTTTCAGCAAGATTGTGCTAGATCACATACGGCATGTGTTGCTATATGAACATGTCTTACAGATTATCAATTACATCGTTGGCTAGCCAGATCACCAGATATCTCTCCAATCGAGCATGTCTCTATGATGGGACTACTGCATCTACCAGGGATTTTGATGACAATTGGAGCAAAATTCGGTAAGAAATACGCACTCAGGTGTTTATCACTTTATGCCACGTCGTGTGGCAGCTTGCATCCAGGCTAGTGTAGGGTAAACACCTTATTGAGCTCGTTACTTTGTAATTGTGTAACTCTGAAATATATTCTTAAATTTTTCTGAAATTTTAATCATTTTCTGTTCTGTGCATAATCATTGTACCACAATTTTTTATTTTATCGGGACAACTTGTTCTTGGTGCGTCGTTTTTTTTGTTGTTATAGAGTGTATTTTAAAATATTTATTCATGATATAGCTAGTTTCACTCTATTTTATTAATTTGATCTTGAAATTATTATTAATATCCAGAAGATGGTCGTAGTAAACTATATCTGATTTAATTCATGTTCTTTGTTAGGAATGATAATTTATGTTTCATTTCTTTCTATAATTAAATAAGTACATTTGTATTCTATAAATTTGTCTTCTATAATTAAATAAATAAAATAAAAACGTAAGAAGTGTTTCTTACATATCATTGTTTATACTTACAATCTATTAGATATAGTAGTCAAGTTGTACATCGTTGCTGTAAATATGGATGATGCAAGGCTAAATGATATAAATATTAATTTAATTTAATTAATAATACTAAGCGAATACGATTTTTAAACTTAATTTAAAACTTAACATTTAAGGTATATGAAGTGAACATAAACACGTTTTCAAACAAATATATAAGACTGACCCTATTTTAAAATGGTTATGCATTGACTTAGAGAATTAAACAAAAAATATTTAGATAAAACTATGATTAATTTCATCTTTTATCAGGAATATCTAAAAAATTTAAATTCAATAACCTGTACAATTCATTTTACGAATTATCCTCTAAAATGTATTGTCTCTAATGCTCTATAACTACAAGTCAACTTCTTAGCTTCCTAAGAAAAATTTGACGTAATGAGGAAGTTGGTGGAGTATGAGGAATTAGCTAAGGTATCATCCTCGTAAACTGATCGACAATCAAAATTAAAAGGTCCTGACTCAATAACTTGACAGTATATAAAAATATGTCAATCAAGAATAATACAACAGAATACAGTACAAGATTAGTTTACATTTCCTAATTAGAAGATTTCATAAACTGATATTTTGGGTGTTATTTTCAGTCAGAAATTGGAATAATAGGGGACTGAATGTAAAATCATTTTTGGTGCTATTATGACCCCTGTTTGCGACACATTTAATAAAAGGTATTATATAATACGACTTTCAGGTCTAAAATTAGATTCGGAGGATTTTTCCCATGTTTTATCATAGCTTTATATCATTATGTTAAAAAATTGATGCCAAATGTTTGATCATGCCCCTGTGATTAAAAATCTGGAGTTCTACTGTGTTTTCACATTCCTTCTCTTCGCGAACTTCTATATCCAAAATTTGTAATTATATATAAGACGGTTCTCTCTCTTCTTCTCTGTCAAGTCATGAACCAGTAAATATTTATTTCTGCGAAGTCAGTGAGAGAAATGGAGTAATTTTTAAACAAAATATAGTGTAGCTAAATAATTCCTAAAGTATGATTACTTATTCTTAGTTAGAGATAAACAAAAAAAGCAACGAGCTCTTACGCAGGAAATGGTAATGATATTGTTTCTAAAAATTGATTTTTAATAAAAAACAGTTTTATCAATTGTTAAATTTATATAGAAATAATAAATCAGGTAATATATAACTTTATAGTAATAGAGACCAGTTATAACTCTCTGAACGACACTGATTTTAGAACGGAGAGAGTGAGTGAATTTTTCCGTCACACTGTTCAGCTACTCGAGGGCTTTTGACGACCATGAATTTTGAACCATGGCATGTGACGGACGACACCTGAACTGGCACCCCTGTCCTAACTACCGCACCACACCAACGGAGGACGTTTGAGCTCTTGACAGATTTAACGAGCATCGCTCCCCTACACGGTAGGTTTTCAGTGGTACTGAGCTCGAACTCAGGACAAGCTAGCCATGTTCCGATGCCTTGACCACTTGGCTACCGCGGCCACATTTCGGAACGGAACCATCTAACATAATGTATTTCATGCATAAAAATCAGAACAAAGTAACAAACTTAGCCTTCAGAAGATCTTTTAATTTTAAATTTGGCAGTAGTACAAATTTAAATGCGTTTTGAGTTTATCTAACATGATAGTTTTTTAGCGATGTTAAACTTTGCGTTTTAAAGTTTTAAGGGGATTTGGTACCTTTAGAACAATTTTTTTTATTTATGTTTTTAAAAATTATATTTTAGCATTTCATTTAATGTTTCTATTAAAAAAATGATAAGAGAAAAATTTTTGCAAATATTTTTCACACAATTTTAAAAATTTAAATTTTTTAAAGAAAATTAGGAAAGTTTTAAATTTGTACTCCTTTTGTAATTATTTATTTTTGGCCTGAAATTTTTTTGTAATATTTCTTAATGATGTTTTAAACAACTTTATGGATCAATTTATAACTTAATTAGCTTTAGAGAAAAAATAAAATGTTGATATGTATGCTAAAATTAAACAAAAAAGTAAAATCTCCTACATTAAAATTTTTTGAAAAAAATATTAAATTTACAACAAAATCGATCCTTTTTTGTTACATGCATCATATACAGGAAAAAAAATGAGTGATTGATAAATAATTGTGGAAGAAGAAGCATTTTGAATGCGAAAAAACTCAGAGAAAAAACCATTTTAAAGTTTATAAACTAAAAAATTATTATAAGCAAAAATAAAAGTAAAATATCACTTTAAAGATTAGCTACATATTTTTCTTAAAAATAATATCATTTCATATTATTTGAACTCGTATATTTTATAAATTATCCTTTTTTAGTGAGTATTAATTGCAGAAGAAAACTCAAGGAAAATGTTAATTTTTTTTGTCGTAGCAAAATTTTACAGTTTTTGCTTCTCAAAATATTGAAATATTATATTTCTATGGAAAACATATGATGAATATAAACTGAAATTATAAAATTATTAATACAAAATGCCTTAATTAGAAAGTTTTCATGCACACATCGCAAAAGAACATTAAAATTACATTATTGTATTACTTCAAAAATATCCAGCTTAAAAATTATTTGCAACACCTTTTTTTAGTTATCATTTCACTTTTTAAATAGTTTTCTAGTTAAAAGCTCTTTTTATCTAAAAAGGAGACGTGGTCGAGTTACTAATTTGTTTGTATTTACATTTTTCAACTAAACTTTTAATTTTCAGACATACACAAGTGATACATCAATTGAAATAATGATGCAAAAAATATGACTAAATAAAATACA
Organism: Trichonephila clavata; assembly: GCA_019973975.1. Taxonomy (NCBI): domain Eukaryota; kingdom Metazoa; phylum Arthropoda; class Arachnida; order Araneae; family Nephilidae; genus Trichonephila; species Trichonephila clavata. The sequence continues at coordinate 14,480 of BMAO01028394.1, forward strand.
AAAAATATGTTTAGATTTTTTTAAGTGCCAAGTCCCCTTAAGAAACTTTCATGAGTGTGGAAATAAAAACCGCAGAACGTATCTAGCAAAACTTACAGCTCGATCCTCAATCTTCAAAATACTCTTTATCTCATAAAATAGCACAAGACTTTTAAATTTACAGCTTTTCTCTTGTTAGTTTCATTGTGAATCATTGTTTTCTGATGTAGTGGTTTCTCTCCAACCACGAGTTTTCGAAATTACTTCAAGAAAATAACTTCTTTATACATTTTAAATACAAAGACAAGTCTTAGAATGGTGTGAATAATTTTTTATAGTAGAGGAAATATATCTAATGTTACAATAACGGTTATAAAACAATAAATAATATTCATCAACAAAAAACACGTGCATGTCCGTCCGTCGCAGAGCATATGTTCATTTCTGGTAAAAGGCTGTGGTATATTTCATTCTCTCTTAGGCTTCTATCAAAGAGAACTTATTTTCAATATATACATGTTCCTTTTTCCCATTAGGTATCCTTTATGTAGTTATTTGCTTTTGTTGTTAAATACCATCTACAATTATAGATTTAAATTATATTTTTTATCATATTTTATTATACTGTTTATTATTATTACACGTTACATTACTACTACATATACTTACATATATAATTTGTGTAGATATTGCCGTGTAGAGTAACATAATAAACCGTATTTTTGTACCTGCTGTATAAAAATAGCTAATTCTACCAGTTTTAACAAAAACAACTTATCATTTATAAATTTGCAATCCATATTTTTACTGCATTTTTCTATAAAGCAATTAAATTATATTTTTATATTATTATCGAATGTAGGATTTATATTTGTTAAAAATATAAAACAACTATGAAAGTAACTAATCCTATCAGTTTTAACAAAAACAATTTATCATTCATAATTTTGCAAACCATATTTTTTACTGTATTTTTTTATAAAATATTGGAATTATATTTTTGTATTATTATGTATGTAGTATTTATATTTGTTAAAATATGAAACAATTATAAAAAAAGATTTGGATGATCACATTATTTAAAGTATTTCAACTGCAACTGCTGGCCATAATGGTAATTTCATCTTTCATAGTTGTAGAGAAGCGACGTTTTTACTATAAAGCCACTCACCTGATACAATAAACGACTCCTAAATTTTTTTGAATGGATGAAATTAATCCACATAAATTTCCTGCATCTTTTCATTAAAACGTATCACAATAAAAATATGCCCCTGAAATGGTTAAAAACATTATCTTACAATTATGTGTTCTTGGCACTGTGTAAAATGTTAATATAATAAAATGTTTCAACCAGCGACACTATCTTTTATTTTTTCAGATGCAGTATACCGTAAAATTTCAAAGAAAGTATCTTGGATTAAATCTCTTACTTAGACAGAAACTTCAAGAACATTTCACGATTTTTAAATCAGGGTAGACAATATTTTAATTTCATAGCAGATTCACTAAAATACTATCACTTGCACTGTTTGTGAGGAGAATAAGAAATTAAATAACACTTAAAGCACCCAGTTACAAAACACAGCCTAGGTATTCCTCTTTACGAATATAGTAAAAGCAGAAACAATAATTCTAAATTGGCCGGTATTTTTAAATTCAAAATAATTAACCAACACATGCATATTCGTGTGTATTTGGTCACGTATTTTTTCGTGAAATCTTTTCACTTTTCACTTATAACCGAAAATTCTTTTATAACTCTTGAAATTCAATCAGTACAAAATGGAATATCATATATCTAATATCACTAATTACGAGATTTCGGGAAAAAAATTCTTACAGTTAAATTCAAAACGGAACATTTCCCTCTATCGAAGAAATACTGTTTCACATATGAAAAATAGAAAGTAAAAAGTATAAATACTTATTTTAACAAGGAAATGATGACGTCATACTAACAAATAGTTGATATGAAATTCATAAAATGAGAGTCTAGGAGTGTAACCAGTAAAGTTTGTTTATCAACTTACGAAGGATTCTATTGTAAAACTGCATATTAAGTAAACGAGATTAGATTGTATATTTTGTGTGTAAATGAGATTAGATTGTAAGTGTATATTTTTGAGTGAGTGAGTCTTAGGTGCCCTCAAGACTCAACAGAAATAACGCCAGCCATGGTCTCGTGGAAATAACCAGTTGAGTAAAGATACAATCGTTTAAAGCAGAGATTCCCAAACTTTTTGTTTCATGGAACTCTTGACATATTTTTCAGTTTTGGGTAGATCCCTGCTAATTTGAAGTCAAAATCTTGCAAATTTATCAACTTAAACATTTTTTAAAGCTGGTATAGAGCTACTACTTTAAAAGATTTAAGTTTCAAAATCTAGTGAGGTATTGTGTCAAAAAATTATTTAATTAAATTAAAATTTGTGGTTAATACATAAAATAAATGATCAAGAAACAAATACTTTTTATGAGAGTGGAAATGGGTGCTTCTTTAACAAATTTTCAACATTTGCATCAATCTAATCAGGTTTAACTCTAGATCTCCTTGGTCTGTACTGTGTCTAGTCTTTTTCTTTCTTTTTTATTTTAGGATTGGCAACACAACGTTGAAACTCTTTCTCACTACGAAAAACAATTAAAAACTTTCTCACAATTCTCGATAATTCGGGTAAATAACAGGTATATTCAAAAGGTACAGGTAAAGTCAAAATTGCTGACATCCGTTACTGCCTATTTTGATCTCCTTTTGTAATATACAGTCGACTCTCGATAATTCAAACTTTCGATAATACGAACATCTTGATAATTCGAAGTATATGTTCAGTCCCTAGAAAAACTCTCGATATTTTTAACTAAAACAATACGTTTTGGTATACTCAATATTTCGAAGTAAAATCTGTGGATGGTCAGACTACAACGCGCTATATAATTCAAAGTTATCTTATAAATCTCGGAAATTCGAACACTCACTATCATGAGCAGTCTGTATTAAATAAGTTGGAGTTTACAAGTTTTGCGTTGTAGTGTCTCTGGGTGTCTCCCTGTAATGTTGCCCCTTTGATGACCATCTATCGGCAACCCCTTCTTTGTGTTTACCGGTTCCTTAGGCGAAAATACACTTATATTGCTTTTCTTATTCAAGTGGACAATAGAGCGGTCGCATCTGTTGTCAGCCATCCATATCTTTCGCTTAACACGTGGCCTTGCTACATATATGTTCAGAAAGGATGGTCCGCTATTGTGAAGAAGATATGCGTAGGATTGTGAATTAATGTATTGAATGTATTCTTTTAATACAGGACTTTTAATTTCTGTAAAATATTTATACTGTCTAATATGCACTTTTTAAAAATACTTTAAAATAATTTATACATATATAATTGTTGTCTTACTACATAGTTTCAAATTTAAATTTGTTAGACAAAGATTTCTCTTCGTGTACTTTATGAATTTTTTTCTACCCTCTTGATAATTCGAAGTTTTTTATCAGTCCCTCCAACATCGAATTATCGAGAGTTGACTGTATTTGTTTTTTTCCCATTGCAACCTTATGAGTTAATTGCCTTCTGTGGTAATTAACATAGTCGAAAGCCTTCTCAAACCTAGTTTCAAAATCTGAATAAAGGGCATTTAAATATCGAATGTAGGTTAAAACGTCATTTACCTAGCATATTATCTGTGGTCTATTGATAAACTTAAAAAATTTACTACGTCAAAAAAAAAAAAAATTAACTCCGTTAGCTTAAATCTGGCAAGAAACACTGAAATGATAGCCCTTGTTTTAATAAATTTATGCTGTCACCTTATAACTGCAAACTAACCTAATTAAATTTAGTAAATGAATCTGTTAAATAGGAAAATTCTGGTTTCCATTTGATTAAATTTACTTTTAAAATTACAATTGCGATCTGATTTAGTGAGAGGCACTATTGTAGACCTCTATTTACACCTCATGGTCCCCCCGCCCATTTTTTTCGCTGACATGGACCTCTTTCAGGTTGTCATAGACCCCTCGGGGTCGATATAGATCATTTTGAGAACCACTGGACCAAAAGAACTGATTAGTTGATTTTAATTTACTTCGACGTCTGAAGTAACATGAGAGTTATTGGAGGAATGCCCAAGGGAACCCAGCTCTCCCGAAAGAGGTTTAGAGCTGCAAAAGCAATCCCCCGGGAAATACAACCCCCACCACGATCAAGCTTTTTTGAGCAAAATCATAGTTTACATTTTATATGGTAGCACACATTACATTTACATATTACAAATTAAAGGTGAATGAAAAGAAATGCATGTGTTATTGCAAAGTACACACATGAGTGAGTGAAAATTAACGTCACACTCTGTTCAGCTTCCTTGGGCTTTTTGCGACGCACCTCGTAATTTTGAACCATAGTCAAGTGACGAAGATGACACCTTAACTGGCACCCCTCTTCTAACTACCCCCACACCAGGAGGAGGACATTTGAGCTCTCTACAGATTGACCGTACATCGATTCCCTACACGGCGGGTCTTCTGGTACTGGCGGGTCAGTGGTACTGGGCTCGAACTCATCACATGCCAGCCACGATCCGATACTTTGACCACTAGGCTACCGTGGCCACAAGGTACACATATACATAGCTGTAAATAATAATAAGGAATATTAAGGGTAAGCGAAGGGGAAAAAATACATTATTCCAAAATTCGTGCAAATACATCAAACGTAATATAATTATAAAATACAAATGTACCGCACAAAAAAGAAGAAGAAAAGGCAGGAAACATGGGGAAAAGGAGGGGAAAAAGAGAGAGGGAAAAAACTCGCCTGTGACCACACACATAAGAGTATCGTTCCAATCCCACCTAAAGAATTTGATCCCGGATTGTAGAGGCAACTTTAATACACACATGATTTTAGTTTACAGTGAATGGAAGGATTTCTAGTGATAGAGATTGGAACTAGGTTTTCTTAGCATTTTGAGACGGAGTCAGTGGACATGCGGAAACATAATGGTCAGTGTCTTCAATAGAGCCACAAAGACAATTGGGAGTAGCTTTGATAGTAACGATGAAAATAAGAAACAAATGGACCATAGTTTGTTACGAAATGCGTGACGTAACTGGAATGGGGATTGATATTTAAACTAGGTTTGGGAAAGGATTTGAATTATAAGAGCTAGTTTCACTACCAACTCTCCCAGTCTTCAATTAATTTATTTGGAGGATTTTGATGACATAAGAGCGAGGCGGGAACACTCACCTCTACATCATTAGTAATAGCGACTTTAGCAAAATGATCTGCAATAACTACATTCAAGTGAAGCGGGCTTTGCCTGGCACCTCATCTCTAAACTTCCACATCACGCTATAGGGCGGACTTTGAGCTTTGAAAGATTTAACGTACGGCTAGATTTTGAGCCCTCGACTTGATATTGCCAGCCATGAGTTCTTGACTATAAGTAAAGCTATTATGAAGGCTTTGGAATGCATTAAAATAATTTTCACAGTATTTAGGAAGGATTTACATATATCAGAAAAAAATTTGCTTATTTGTGCTTTTTCTCTCCCCCCCCAGTACACCTAAACCGTATACGCGTGCCTATATGAAAAATGGTGGCATTGGGAGGAAATCACAGTTAAGGGTTTAATCTATACTTTATTTTATTACCCTTTTTTAGACAAAAAAATAATTTTATTTATAAAAAAAATATTTTTATTATTTTTGTGTCATAAATTTAAAATACGTGCTTTCAACAGAACATCCAGTTTTCCCTTGAAAAACTTTAAAAACCTAAACTTTCGATGCCAGAATTTTTAATTTCATGAAAAAGTATTCATAAAAACGTTATTAATTTATTTGAAAACACACGCCTTTTGTTACAATTTAAATATTAAAACATCGTGAATTTTATCGATCAAAATATTTATAGGAAATAAACAGTTTTAATAAAAACCATCGCTTAGTATTTTCTAGACAAAATTAGAAAAAAAATCAATAAATAATTTCCGAACTGAACAATAATCAAAGAAATTGAACTATTCAAAGAAAAATAAAACAATATAACGAACAGCTCAGAAACAACTGTAACATCTCCAATCTACGGACTTGAGTGGAAGATTCATTGAAACTCTCTTCATTTACAATAATTCCAACATTCGGAAAGAGCAGCAGAAAAGCGAAAGAGAGAAAAAGAGGGAGAGATGGAGAGAGAGAGAAGGAGAGAAAATGCGAATGAAGAGAAGATGCGAAGAGGGAGAAAGGGAGAGCAATGCAGCATCACTCCCTAGATCAGCCGCTTGGCGGCGCTGTAGTACTCACTCATCTCCAATTCCTCCCCCTCCCCCTTCGGAAAAAGGCGGTATGAAAAGCTGCACTGTATCGCATGTCGAAACCTTACCCCTTGGGTCACCTGTTTCTATTTAATATTTAAAAAATCATCTTAATCATCCCTTACTGTATATCAGCATCCTCTGAGGCGGTTGTAGAAAGACATCAAGAGGCGGAAGACCAAGATGAAGAGTAGAATCCGGAGAGAAAAGAGATGCTATCGACCGTTTGGCTGTCTGGTATATAACAGGGATGAGGAAGACGTGGCAAGCCATGTTGATGCAAACACCATCCTAGACGCACATGCGGGAGGAGGTCTCTGCTCCGTAACCATTGCATCATCATCACATGCATCATGTAGTAGTGACAGTACAAGCCGATACAGACTGAACTACAGATGGACATGGCTTCCTCTTCTCTTTCTTTGCCTGCTAACATCTATAGTAGAAGTCTCTAGGGCCCATCCGGCGGCCAAGAGACTGCACGATGACTTGCTCAGCGATTATAACCGTCTCATAAGGCCGGTTGGAAATCATTCTCATAAAGTGACTGTTCATTTGGGGCTCAAGCTGTCACAGCTCATTGACATAGTAAGTGTGGTTAAATATATTTAAATTATAATTTTTAGATTAGAACAATATTCAAAATTATTCAGTTAAGGCTTAGGCATATGCGTCATTCAGCATGACGTGGCAGTAGACATTTTGTTTTTGTTATACGATGAAAAGTGGAATAATATAAATCGACGGACAATTTTTTCTAATGCTTACAAGAGAGAGAATAAAAGTAAAATAAACTTGTTTACAAAAACTAATACAAAGATTAGTTAAACATTTCACATTTAATATTTTCAAATATTAAAAGGAAAAAAAAATTATTACTTATGCAGTGTTTGGGATGTGTTAAATTTACTGATAAATATGTTTCCATGAAACTGATTCCGAAGAAAAGCTGTAGATTGAAATAAAAACTATACATTTTACAATTATTACTCTTTCGATACATTTTTAATGCCTTAAATTTTATGAAACATTTCATAAGGAACTGATTTCTTTTCAAAATGTATTTACATCTGTTTTATTTGGTGTTATGAAAAAGAATCTGGTAAAGCAAAATAAAATATCTATTTATCATATATATAAGTTTAAGCAGTAAAATCTAGATTACAATAAGTTTTATACATCTGTTTTACTTTTTTCCTTCTACTTTTTACTAGAATTAAGAAGAATTATAAGTTATTTTTATCATTCATATCAATATTGAAACTGAATAGTTATTATGTGAGAGATGATACAAAAATTGCTTTTAAAAGATCTTAATCACAAAATTGATTTTACAAAAGATTTTTGAAAATGAGATAAAAATAGATTAG
>BMAO01028395.1:0-20390 GCA_019973975.1 Trichonephila clavata
TAAAAAAAAAAAAATTGGAGTGTTTTAACGTAATGAATTTGGTTACTTATGAATCATTCAATAAGAGCAGAATATTGAAATAGGTTAAATTCATATGACGTCATAATCACGTGATACCTTCACTCACGTGTTTTAAGTAAATTAGTTCAAAAATTCATGCGACGTCATAGTCACGTGATAAATGCAATTTCGTGTTTTCATCCAATTAGTACATGTGCCTCATTGTTGTCAACTTATGATTTTGTAGAAATTTTTTTTTCAATAAATTTATATTATCAGCAATAATAATGAACATAGGTAACAAAATGTACTTAATTTAAAACTACACATGTAACAAAAAAAAAGTTTTTAAGAAAAATTTTGAAATTTTTTTAATAATTCTAAACATTTCAACTCAATTATCACAATCTCAATTGTATCAATAATATATTAACTTATTATCTTTACTCAATTAGCAAATTTGAAATTGCATATAAGTCTTACAAATACGAATCTAATGACAGTATTGAACTCAATGGAGAATACGTAACTACTTTTATCACGTGACCATCAAGAATGTGGCCCATTTAGCACTTAATATCACAAATAACGCAAAAAAATTTATAGAACATTATTTTTAAAGAAATAAAAATTAGCAAAACTTTCTAAAAAAGTAAACATACGATCATACGAGAATACTCCTATCCCAATTTTTACTCATCATTTCTAAAAAATAGTCCAACTCAATGAATCGCAAGGAGTACTCACAATGATTGATAAGCTTTCATTAAACAACAACCATACACTGAAAACAGATTATAGTACTACGATACAAAAGAAAACAATAATTTCTTCAGAAATTTTCTTTTTATGTAATTCTCTTCCATTCACATATTAGCGACGAAATATCTTAGGCACAGCCCTACTTCAATTTTACAGCCAAACCATTAATTATATAACTTCGCTCCCAAATCGCCAGGTGGCATTTCACAAAACATCATCGACGTAATATTCTACTGGAATTCAAGCGCCTCTGCCAATCAAGCTTGTTCGCTTCATCGGGTTCCCAATCACTAGTGATTATATGCCAGCTCTAATGTTCCTTTAATAATACAGAAGTGACCGTAAGAGAGGGTCTCTCATTACAAGAAACGTGTCGATAGCCACGATAATGATTAGGGTAGATTGAAATTAAAATACCAGATTGGGTATCGATAGGACCATTTCTTGCTGAGAGGTAAATACAGAAGAAGAGGACAGAAAAAAAATGTATCAACAGCAAGTGTGGTGATCTGTTTTAATGAACAACTTGCAAAACTTATCTAATGAATATTAATTGAATAGATTGCGGAATGAGCTTGATGAGAGACTGGATGGCTTTTCAATTCGGACTGGAGATAAACCTTAACAATGACTGCTGAAGGTTTATGAATGAATTAAAGAAACAAAAGTGTAATAACGTTGTCCAATTGATAAGCCATTATCTTAAGGCATTCAAAATTAATAATAATAATAATAATATAATATATATATATATACACATGATAATTTAACAACCTAAGGTCATAAGGAAAGAAATAATTTTAGATAAGTTAGTTCGGGATAAGCTCATAGCTCTATAAGGTAAAAGTAATTCGCCGTTAAATCAGTGATTACACGAAATATGTAGAGTAATAACATGAATATATAAAATCATATTGTCATTTGCCACTTAAATATCGATAATCCATTAAAATAATGTATTCTGCAATTAATGTATTAAGAGATTTCAAAATATTTATAGATGAAAAAGTATGCTATTTTACAAATATGAGTGTGTAGAAGGTTTCACTGGAATAAAGACATTTTGCTGGTAGAATCTATTAATTTGTTGCAAAGTCGTTGAAGGATTGAGGAGTTTGTTATTTTAGTTGATTAAAACGCACACAACACAAACAGTGACAAAACTCAAAGCAAATATTGTAGCGATACACACTTAAGCCTCTTCTGTTCGATTTTGGAGATCTCAGCTTTTGCAGTTTCCTAAACTGGAAGCTTTTAGAATCTTATGGTTTCTGTTAAGGTTCTTCTATGACTGGTTGGAACACCCGGATGATGCAACATTGCATCGTCTTGTTTTAAAAAAAAACGCGAACGAGGCAGTTTTTAAAGAGATAAAGTTGTGATAAACACAATTTTTCCAATCCCGCGATTAAAGAAAAATTTTTTACTCAAAGTCTTGGAGGGCTCAAGACCATTAAGAATTAAAGAAAGTACCTAGAGAAAAAATTTAAGTGGTGAATTATTAAATATCTAAGTTAAAAAAAAGGAAAACAATAGGATGTAACGCTTGATAATCTTTTTCGATTCGTTGAATCATTAAAAGCGCGACAAGGAAGTAAAATAAACTAATTCTTTTGGAGTGACGTTTACAAAGCACAGAAGCATTTGTAAAAAAAAAATAATTAATGCCTGGAAAATAATATTATAATATAATTTTGTTGGTTTGTTTGAAATAACATCACTCTAAAACAGGGTTGACTAACCAAAATACCGTATTTGCTCGAATCTAAGCTGCACTAATTTTCTACTGTTAATACTACTGAAAATCGTGTGCGGCTTAGAATCGAAGGCATTTGTTGGATGGGGAAATTGAGTTTCCACGCGTTTCAAAAGGAAAAATGTAACCGTCCATTCTGTCAACTTGCATCGATGACTTATCCCATTCCGCAGTTTATCTCCAGAATTCAGTCTATCCTAAGCATCGTTGTCTGCTCGCATCAAGGAAATTTTGTTGTATACGCGCGCGCGCTTCCTTTTAATCACCTAAACATAAATGATATTGGCAATATAATCAAGACGAGAGTTCTCTATGACGCAAGTATGAACAGGAAGGTAATTTTATATGCAGAAAAAAAAAAACGGAATTTTTGCTCGTAAGTGTTCAACTGTCTTTAATAATTCTTTAAAAAAAATCTTGCATAACAAATGCATTAGATGGCAAGGAAGATGATATCGTATGGGAAAATGGCGATGCCAGCACCAAAATCCGAAGTCAGCTGTGACAACGGGAGTGACGATTCATTTTGGAAACAGGATATTGACGGTTTGAGTAATTATGTATGTATATATATATATATATATATATTTAAAAGTTTTTAATACTGGTAAAACAAATAAATTATTAACTTACTATTTCTCATTAAATTAAAAAAAGAAACGAGCCTTACAGTAGTAGCATATGATGTGTAACATCTGACATGTTATCGTGGTAAATACGCAATAGTAACTTAAATCCTGAAAAAAAATTAATCGGCTATGATAGAAAATAATTTTTTATCGAATAATTATGAATAATGCAAATTTTATTTAACTAATACAAGGAGTAATGCATTTTTTTATCAAAAAAATTATTCTAGTTCAATTTGAGGAAGAGCGGAGACTTGTGATAACTATGGTGTAATAGCTAGCTGAGGCCTTGTCAGATAGGTCACATGGATGGGCCGTGAATATTCCGAGTGTGACGTCAAAAAACCCTCAGTTATTGCGATTTTAAAAAGTTTAAAATAGTTGAATAAAATTGTAGCGCATCGTATCTCATCAACGTATCGTACACCTCCTAATATGACGTAAAAATATCTAACCTCCAAATATCAAGACCCTAGCTCAATTCAACAGGGAGCAATATTTTTACCCAACCCCATAGGAATAACATGGGATATTTTAGTGCTGGAGCTCCCCTAGACCTACCAAAAGAGGGCTAAGTAGATAAATGGATGGGTCTCGCTTAGGGGAACATGTGGTTCAAATCTCAAAGCAGAGACTCAAATGCATTCAAGATATTACAGATTTTAAAAAGTTAAATAAGTTTTAAAAAGTTTAAGATGTTGAAATAAAATACAAGGAATAACCCTATGAGCAAGAAATTCGGTGAGAATATTCAATGGAGGCAGATACACCGAATGAGCTAGGTCCGAGTGGATTGAGAGGCTCAGGTGTCGAGCTATTGGCAAAATGCTGTCCAGTGGGGGCACCTAGGGGGTGTCGTGTCCTTGTACTTCTTAACCAAACAGGTAGTATTATCATCCCCCTAATATCAACCCCAGATCATCTAATAAATGGCACCATAGGACTAGCATAGGGATTGATGTTTAAGTGTGTTAGCCCTCCCCTGCCCAAAACAGGTCATCATTAGTAAAATAACTATAAGGGGGGGGGGACAGGCCAAGTCGATCGACACCACCGCTTGCGCTCATTGTTCAAATCCAATAGCGTGCGCTTCTCCGGTTTCCTGTTACGCATTCCCGTCCCTTTTCACGAAATCACTACCACAAATATCCAGCAACCGAGAGGAAAGATGTTACACATCAAAAAACTTTTTTTTAAGTATCGGTTATTGTGACGAACCTCTTACACATTTCAAAAAAAATTTCTGAAAAACGTTCAGAGAATTGGGGCTTAGAGGCTTAGAATATATCTCGATGGTGGCTTAGATTAGAATAAATACAGTAGTTTCCCGGGCCACTCTGATGACGTGTAATGGTAACAACTGCCCGCATTTTAGATAAATATGGCTTTAAAATAATACAACACAAAAACAAAATTAAACGTTATGATAATTCTATGATTAAATATAAATAACATCCGAATCTTAATTAATGAAATATATATTTATATTTATCCTCTCCTTCACTTAATTTTGTATACCTAGCAATTTTATCAAATGTTCTAAAAATAATATCAAAGAATCGAATAAAATCACGACATCTCAACTCGGATGGAAAAATGTCATCAAACAAGAAAACGTTTTTAACTGAAACATTTACAAGAAATTCATTTAAATTTAAGATAGATTTCCGCAGCAGCGAATCTATACGAAACGTTTCAAAAAACAATCCAAACTTTCAAGATTACAAAATTACAGATTTTTCAGAACACTTCTATTATGATGGATGATTGCTTTAACCTAAAATGCATGGATTTGCATAAAAATTTCCAAAAAAACTGCACATTTTTCCTCACAATATGAAATTACTTCTTTTCTGTATTTTTGATTCAAAGAAATTTCAAAATAGAAATGTATGTGCGTGAACTAAGATTTTTAACATAAGTACATACTTCCAAACAAATTGTTTTTGAGAGTTCGCGATTGGCGATCAAAAGTGTTTCGAATTTGGCACATATCTTATTCACCTCCAGGCGACTTCGAGTGGAAAAAGTCACATGGGAATAAGTTTTTTTTCTTTTCCCCCTATAGGAGTCCATTATTTGGGGAAGTGCAACTCGAAGTCATTGAAAATGTATTGGAAATAAAAAAATTTAAAAAAAAAGACGATGTAGTGGGCTGAAAAAAAATGTAACCAAGAATGAGGAAGTATTTTTCAAAACACATAAAGAAAAAAAAAACAAGAGAAAATAGTAGTTTGACAAGAGCAAGGTTTCTCGGCGATTATAAAAAACGATATTTAAAAATGAAAATCGTGGATTGCTTCAAAATGTAACTCAATAAGGAGGGAATGAATATGTTTCACACACAAAATGGTATTTGATAAATTTTACGAAAATGTATAAAATAAAAATTTCAGAGAATCTGATTTGTTTTTATTTTTAAATCTATTACTTGCTTAACCCTTTTATATCGTGCACTTCCTACCAACTTGATTAATTTTTGAAAGTCGATGGAAAGCTATTTTCCCACCGAAGATTTGTGCTGCAAGTACAACTGTTTTCTGGATTTCCAAGTCGTAAACGAAAGGACGACCTTAAGTTTCCAGTGCAGCAAGAAAACTGTCCAGATGATGCATGATTAACTGGAAGTTAATGACTATGAAACATTTTTACAAAAACATATAGGCATCATCACTTGTACTCTACTGAAGCACAAGAAAATAAGATACATTTGTGTGTCGGTCCCTGTTTTCTGAAATTTTGTGGAAAGTAACAGGTATAAATTCTTAAAATTTCGAATACAAAATATATCTAATTCATAATTCCTTTTGTAGATTTTAGTATTTACAAATTGCATCTTCATGTAACGCGATATAAAAAGAAATGCAAAGCACAAGATGTCTGACACAAAGCTCAAGATGTAAAAAGTTAAATGAATATCGTTTTATAAATCAATATCAATTCCAAATATATTTTAATCAAGGGCGCAACTACCACCGTATCATTCGCACCAACGATACGGTGTCTCAGAACTACAGGTATCCAACATGTGTCATATTTTGAAGCTTTCATATAAGTTTTAATAATGCATCCTTTTTTAATTATTTTCCAAAAAAGGACCCCTAAAGAATTTCAATACAGGGCCCACTCAGGACTAGCTACGCCAGTGATTTTAACATAAAATTATTAGAAAAAAAAATGGCTCTATAAAGGGTTAAGATATGCTCTTTGTGATAGATACTGTACCACTTCTATTCCTTGAATTTAAAAAGTATTTTTAAAAAAAAATGGCAGAACAAATTATTTTTTAAAAATCCCCGTCCTTTCAAACTATATGAAAGCACTTATCACAAAAAGCAATTTTATAACGGCAAAATAAATTTTCCAATCCCAAGTTTTGACTTTTTAACTGCTTTTACACCACTTTCAACCAATAAAAAAAGTAAAGTCTTTTATAGAGATACATTTCTCTTTGTAGTAAACTCCTTATTCGCACTCTAAAAAGCAAATTCATGAAAAAAATATTACTTCAAACAATGAACAAAAAATAAACCAACTGAAGCATACATATAAAGCCGCCTCTTCACACCTATAAAAAACCGTCCATAACTCGCGTTCCAAGTGAAAAGTTACAATCGGCACTGAAGTGTACATAATATATACACACACATTAAAACGTTTCCCCACTACAAACATAGGACATAATTACCCGCAGCAAAAAGCCCTTCCCACGTTAGTTTACACATAGTGTACCATCACCCTATTCCCCTTTTTACCCACTATAGACTAATCTCTACGAGGGGGAATGGTCTAGCAACCCCCAACCACACCCGGTGGAACAATTAAAGGGCCTCTTTCCTTCCGGGGAACCTTGAGAGATGGGAGAGGGGGTGCGTGGAACATGAATGAAGAACTTTTACTCTGGTGGGAAAGGCACAAGAAAGTGAAGAGACTAACCAAGCGTACAGTAAAAGGAAGACTAGGAGAGGGGGGGGGGGGGGAGTGCCGGAAAAACGGGGCCAAGTGTTGACTCGCGGCGACTCCTGGTGGGAAGTAGACGAAAGTTGAAAACAACATGGGACCGTGACCTGAGTGCCGGTCGCAGCGACAGGTCACCTTTGACCTAGTAGTCTTTTTCCCTTCAGTGGAGTTCTCTTTTTCATAATCTTTTATTTATTCTTAGCTTGTGAGATAAAAGTAAAGAACACAGAGGGATGTTGAGGGGAGAGGGGATGTCGTTTGTGTGACAGTGGTTTTACGACAATGCCATGTTGGTAAAACAACTACCTGGTGAATTTAATAAAAACAGCCAAATACATCTATTTTTCTTTCAAAATATTCACTGAGGTCAACTGGATACGAACAATAGTTAAATGTCTATACTTTGTGATTCAAGGTAGAGTTTGTAAATCAGAGAATGCTTCATTCATTATTGATGAATATAGTTTTAAAATTAAATATTGGTAAAAAAAATTGAGACGTCATTTACATTTCGGTTAAAGTAATATGCAAGAAACGAAAAAATATTTAGGTACAGTAAAAAAAGAATTGCCCATTGTTTTCTTTGCTACAAATAAAAAAAAAACATGTTTCTCCACATACCAATACGTAAATTTAGTAACATAACTTCCAGAATCTTTTCAAAATGAGATTAGATATTATATTTTACATATTCATTTAGTCTTGGTGTAGCATTCCTTTTTTGCTAATTTTCTTTAACTGACTTTGTAACCTTTTACAGAGATTCAGTTTATGTTATTAAAATAACTATACAAAAATGGATTTCTTGGGAAAAAAATTCTGTAAAGAAAGCTTGGAAAAAACCGACGAAAAATATCGATGTACTATAAAGATAAGCAATATTCTGTTTTCATCATTAACATTTTATACATTTTAAAAATACAGTTGGACCCCAATTCAACGAACAAAATGTTTGGTTTCTAACGAACTCATCGAAACTTAACATTTTGTTCGTTAAATCGGGGTTTAAAAAAATTTCTTTGCACTTAACCTCTAGAAATTCTAAAATAAGCAACTACACAAAAAATATCCATTGTTAGAAATTACACACTTTGTAATCAACAGTTAAAAAAACACTATTAATGAATTACCACCACAATTTAATTGGAAATTTTAAATCTTGACTAGTAAATGTTTGACAATCTTTTTAATTCCTGACTCGAAAAAAGTTTTTTTTTTTTTTAACTTTATGCGAGAAGAAAATACTGCGACATTTACATCCTGCTACATGAGGTATGTTTTCAGTTTCCAAACAATGTAAAGCATTAGGAAATGTAACAATTTTGATAAGAGTTTAATTATCAATTTCTGCATCAGAATCGCTATTCTTCAGTCCCGACACATCAACAATTTCCCGAACTTCAGTTGCGCAGACAGGAAGTCCTTCATGTTAAATGTTACACAACCGTTAAAAACCTTAAAATATCCCTTGCGTTGTGGAGTGTAATGAGATAAGAAAGGAATCTCCTGTCCTATCCAAAACTCACACGATAGGCTGCACTCATGACCCACTTGCATCATTAAAGTCTAATAATGGCTCTTGAAATTTGCTACTTACAAGAAAAATATTTTTTTCTCTTTCGAACAAAAAAAAAAAAATGTCACTTGAAAAAATATCCAATTTCTTCTAATACAAACTGATTAATTTTTTTATTTTTTGAGTTGTTGAAATAATTCGGAGTTTATTATTCGTTAAATATGGGTTTTTACCCTTCTTTTAATTGAAAAAAGAGAAAAATTCGTTAAATCAAGGTTCAACTGTACTTCAAAAACCGAAAAGGCACTGCCAATTTTCCCGTCTGATATTTCTTCCCTAGTTGTAGAGGGGCTGACACACGCTAAATCTGTCGAGGTTCAAAGTCTTCATATTGGTGTGGTGTGGAACTTTGAGAAGTAGGGTATCTGATCAGGTAGTGTCCTCGTCATTTGACCGTGGCTCAAATTACGAAGTCCGTCACCAATAACCCTCGTGTTTATGTCAGAGTGCGATGTTGATGAGAAATATTACAGTAAGTGTTTGCTAATTTCGCACTTTAAGGCAAGAGAATGTCTTTTGGTGACCAATCAAAAAAATTTGATGCACGGTCAAATGACGAGGACGATACCTGATCAGGTACCCCACTTATCAAAGTTCCACACCACACCAATATGAAGACTTTGAACCTCGACAGATTAAACGCATCAATCCTTTAACATGGCGGGTCTTTAAGGGATTCGGACTCGAACCCACGATTCGACTGAAAAACGCTGACCACTAGGCTACTTTTTCAAAAACTACCTCTCCATTTTTTTTCTTTTCAATTCTACTATTAGCTCACACTCTCTATATATTTATCTTGTTCAAATTTTCAATCATGAATAAAATACTATCCATTCATCCAATCAAGTTCAAACAATTTTTTTAAAACTTGCAATGGATGACACTTGATGTTAATACAGTTTTTTCACAAATATTAATTCATTAATTAAATTTTATTTTTTGATTTTAAATTTGTTTTGCGTTATCTCCGTCGTAGTTACAATTGACTGCAACAGATGACGCCAGTACGTTTTTCTAACAAAGTAGGAATCGACGTTTTTTTAAAAAAAAAAAATTTATGATACTTGTTACTCTTTCGTTTTACTTCTAATGACGTTATCATTATCAGAAGTCTGTAAGAGTAAATAAATTTTCTTTCAGGAACAAAAACCTTACTGCGGATGTTGCGAATATCGCATGATGCGGATGTTAATTTGCGGACGTTTTTTCTCTTCACATTTCGGTAACTGAATATCTTTTAAGGGAGAAAAAAGAGATTTATAATTGTAGGAACTCTATGCGCAGGAAATGAAGTATTTTAACTTTCAGTTTTATTATTGTAATTATGCAGACATCAGATACAACCGGAAGACAAATGTACTCTAAGTATTATAAACAACTATTTAAATATTCAGTATAATAAAATAGCTTGATGGAAATATATTTAAAGCATAGTAAAATTGTTTACTTAACAAAAGATGGTATATGTCTAATATTCATAATAATTTATATTACCTTTGGAATATTCCTCAACCTGATAATTGTGTTTGCTATTTAAACTCTAATCCAGGGGTAGGCCAACCCAAATGACATAGCAGGCCACTTCAGAAAAACATCATAATCCCATGGGTCGCATATAAAAATGTATATTACATTAGATTAGAAGTGAAAATTCAAAACAGAATGACGTGTTATTATTGTTTTCATACATACAAAAATAGATAATATAATAATGCAATTATCAAATAATTTTTTGTTTATTTAATTAGTGAGATATTTGTTTCTCAACTCTTTCATTTAGTTTTTGCATGTTGATCTCAAAATGCGAGAATTTGCCCATCGTAATTGATGTTGCTGGTTTTCGTCCGTTAAGTTTGAGGCCTATGATGTTTGATAAACTTCATTTTCAGAAAAGGAAAAAAAAAAGATTAGAGAGCAGTTTCAGAAGCAACGTGATAAAATAGAAACAGCTATGGGATTTGTCAAGAGAAAAAATATGCAAAAAATAGTCGTATTTTGTAAAATTGTAATGAATCTCGCGGGCTGCGGGTTGGACACCCCTGCAATATATTGTTAAGCAGGAAAAAAAAATTTTTCAATTCCCAATTTTAATTTGTACTTCAATTTAGTGCCTCTTCAAAAACAATGTTCCCGATAATCTTTTTCTCTAAATTGTACTGAAAATTGCGCCTTATTGTAAATTTGTAACCATAATATTGAACAGGAATTATTAAAACATTTTAATACTTCTCTTAAGATACATTTATCTGTTTAAAATAAATATAAAAATGGACTTCTTTTTAATGCGTAGTCTAGTAGTCGAAAGATTAACAACAGCGCAAGACTGATTTCAGTTATCTCTAAGGTTAATTCAAATGTCCTCAAATCTCAACATATGATACGACAGTAGAAGCAAGTGTAGAAAATTTCATTTATGATTACTTCTTGCTCCGTTTAATACTAAAGAGCTAATGCAATGTATCTTCAAGATCTATGTGCCAATCATTCAAACTATACACTGCTCTCGAAAAATCGGGATTTCCAATTTGTGATCTGAATTTTAACGACGCGATCTGAGTTGATAAGAAATGTAAAATAATGATCCAGTCATCGATGAGTTACATTGACGCAACGTAATGGCAACAACTTTTGAAATTAATAAATTTAAACATTCATTTGGTAGTCAAATGCATTTGTACCTAAACGATAGTTTAATTAAATTTAGAGTTACTCTGTGTATTAAATTTTGATTTTCTCTCTAGTTTTAGTTTTAACTAAACATTTTTCCCCTTCAAATATTTTAAAACATCTTTCTAATGCAGAGCGAATAAGTGAGTGAGAGGAATATCAACGTCACACAATTCAGCAATTCGAGGGCTTTTGGCGACAGACTTTGTAATTTTGAACCATGGTCAAGTGATGAGAACGACACCTGAGCTGGCACCCTCCTGTTTTAACTTCCCCACCGCACCAACAGGAGGACATTTGAGCGACAGATTTAACGTGCATCGGCCTCCTTTGCACGGTGGGTCTTCGGCGATACTAGGCTCAAACTCATGACACACCGGCTACGAGTCTGTTACCTTGACCACTAGGGTACCGCGGTCACCAATGCACAGCAAAAACCTAATTTTATAGATTGAAAAAAAGGTCTTCCAAAATCAATCAAGAAATGTTCTGGAGTTTTTAGTCAGTTAGATAAGTAAAACTTACTATACAAATAGACAAGAAATGGGAATAAAATAATTATATATGCAATTAGACCCCAATTCAACTAACTTCTATTTAATAAATTTTTCTTTCGCCGATTAAAATTAAGGAAAATGCCCTATTTAACGAATAATAAACTCCGAATTAGCGAATTATTTCAACAGGTGGAAATTTTTTTTATTGGTTTGTATTAGAAAAAAATTGTATTTTTTTAAAATGACATATTCTTTTTGTTCGGAACAGAAAGACTTTTCTTGTAAGCATTAAATTTCCACTGGGGAGGGTACAAACATTATTAGATTTTACAGGGGCAGATGAGTCATGAGTGTAACCTATCATGTGAATTTTGAATAGGACCGGGAATTCCTTTTTTCCCACCATACAAGAAATACTTTAAGATTTTAACCATTCTGAAACATTTGATGACGGGCTGCCTATCTGTGCAACTGAAGTTAAAGAAATTGTTGATTTGTCGGAGTCAATAAAGAAAGATTCGGACGCCAGAAATTGATTATGAAATTCCTATCAAAACTGTAACATTTTCTAAAGATTCACATTGGAACTGTGAAAAACACCTTATGCAGCTGGATATAAACAGAGCGGTATTTTTTCTCTCTGCATAAAGTTGAAGAAAAAAACTCTTTCGAGGCAGGAGTAAAAAGAACATTGTAAAATATCTGTAACTCAGTACTTTAAAATTTCCAATCAACTGTGAGTAATAATTGAGTAATAGTATTTTTAGCTGTTGAGTGACTATTAACGTCCCACAGTTCAGCTACACGAGGGCTTTTGGCGACGGTCCACGTAATTTTGAACCATGGTCAAGTGACGCGGATGACACTGAGATGGCACACCCTCTCCTAACTACCACACCACACAACACCAACGGGAGGACGTTTGAACTCTCGACAGATTTAAACGTGCATTCTCCTACACGGTAGTCTTCAGTGGTACTGGCTCGAACTCATGACACGCCAGCATGATCCGATACCTTGACCACTTGGCTACCACGGCTCCTTTTAGCTCTTGAATAAAAGTGTGTAATTCCTAACTATGGATATTTTTATGCAGTTGCTTATCACAGAATTTCAGAAAGTAAATGCAAAAAATTTGTATTTTGTTTGGACCCGATACAACGAATTAACGAACACAATGCCCGGTCTCGATGAATTCGCTAAAAATAGGGGTCGTCTGTTTATATGACACTGACTGCTGTACCGTAAGGACTGGGTTTGAATCCCCGAGAAAGAATGGATGTTTGTAAATGTTTTGCGTCTTTGCAGCATAGGGGCACTTTAAAAATTAGCGAACCGAAAGTCCCCTCGAGAGGTTGGTGGCAGGAAAAAAAGAGGTGTGTAGCCACTGGACTCCCCCCCCTTCTCAAGGATGTGCTTCAAACTGGGGTGGGATGGAGCCAAAAGATATTGTCACTTGCGTGGTGCTTAAAGCTGCGACTCACGACAGACGTAATTTAGTCCTAGCCACGATGTATTTCCAGGGCTCCACTGATGGCATTACAAACCATTAGCCTATATATTATGAAATCTTAGAATGTAAGCACTCTACAAATACTATTAATTTAAACAAACGTAACTTGTATATATAATTAAGTAAGTTTATTATTATAAAAAGTATAAAATACAGTTTTAAATCTATTAACATTAGAAAGTTTTCAAAAAAACATTACGACTTTTCTTTTTTTTCTAATAAGCGTTAAATGCTTGTTCTCTGACTGCGGTGCCGCAGGGACTGGGTTCGAATTCCGAGAAGGCATGGATGTTTGTGTTGTAATCCTTTTCTTCTGTCTGTGTTGTTTACCCCCGTGTTATACGTTCGGTGGTGCACGGGTTTATAAATGTTAAAAAAAAAATTAAAAAAATGCTTGTTCTAGCTAAATCAGAAGTATTTCAGCCATCCACATACTACGTTTTCTAGTATGCACTGATTAATGATAAGTTTATGCTTTAAATCAAAATTTCTCAAAAGTTAAATCAACAACAAAAAGGAAGAGTTTCTGGAAAAAAACAAAATATTTATCTTACAGTTTTTCTTGCATATTATACTATACAAATAAATATTTTAAAGAATAATTTTATCAAACGAGTCATTAAAGCAAATTGTTTATATAAAAATGTGGACGAATTTTCACCTTTTTAAACTTTTCAAATGTTACTCCACAAACCAATCTTTAAAAAAAATCAATGCATGTCTTAAAAAAATTATTAAAATAACATCAATACCATAAAATGATTTTAAAAGCTGGTGTGACTATAAAACAATAAATACTTTTAAAATTATCCTTAAATTTCGTTATTATAATATTAGGGAGTGAGAACTATATTAGCGTCGCACTATAAAGCAAAAACGGGCCTATTGGCTACGGACCTCGTAATTTTGAGCCTCAGTCAAGTAAAGAGGACGACATCAGAGCTGACACCCTCTCTCTTAATTTCCACACCACCTTATTGAGAGGATTTGAACCACTACAGATTTAACATTCATCAGCCCCTATAAACGGCGGTCTTATGGGTACAGGATTCGAACACGCGGCATCCGGTATTGAGTTCATGACCATAACATTAAGCTACACGGTAACTTTTTCAGCATTAGAGATACAGAAAATGCTACGTGAATGACCACCTTTAAAATACGAAAGGAAGGATTTTTTTATTTCTAAGAAATGTTCATTTCAAAGGCATAAAATCATCTTTCTGTATAAAATTGATAAATTAAATAATTACTATTAAATATTCTAACCATTTTAGTTACAGTAATAAGGATATTTCTTTTGAAGGCTGAGAAACCAAACCCTTACTATTAAAGCATTTATTCATCATTAATAAAATATATTCGTGCAATAACAAGAGTTACAACAATAAAAAGCAATTTTCAATTCCCTCACGTCTACACTACCTCAAATTATTCCCGTAAATTAAGATGTGGAAACACAAACTATTAATTATAGTATCTTACAGCATGACCATTACTGCTTATAACTGCCTCCAGTCAGCACGTAATCTTTGGGTGGTCCTAAGGTTTACAGATCTTCAGACCCTTCGAACACTTGATATTCTTCCATTTTATTTAAAAACACCCAACAAAAAGAATCAAACCAAGTTCTGATCTTTGAAGACTTCAGCCTAGTTAGCTTTATGAATAATACATCATCGTTGCCAGTTATAAAGAGACAAAAAAATACAGTAAAAATCCGGCGTATAACGCGCACCTTAGTTCCAAGCTACATATCTTAATTTTTAGGTATATTCGCGCTTATTCGAGCACATACTTTTACAACGACGAAGCCTGAAATACGTGTACAATTAATTCTCTTATGTTTTGAAGTGATTTATACGAAGTATTATTCCACAAGCTTTAGAAAACAGTAATATATAAAATTTTAAGTCAATTCCTACTTAGGTCTACAAAGAATTTTATTTTTGTTACTTTTTATGAAATAGTTACAGTTAATATAAATATGTATATACATATGACAGAATCACATATTAAGTGGAAAAATAGAAAGCAATTTCCATTTTCCTTTCTATATATGGTTTTAAACTTTTTTTTTTGTTACTTGATTAAATTTAATTATTCTAATAAAATAATATAGTAAAAAAGAAATCGCATTTTCAGAAATTAGGCCCTCCTAGGTGGGATTCAAACCCATGACTTTTGGATTATAAGTCCAACGTGCTACCCATTGTGCTACAGGGACACAACGAGCGATTTTCGTTTCTATATATGCTGTTGGACTATAATTTTTGTGTTTAGTTCTATTTATTCATTTTTTAATTGAATTAATGAATTAATATTTGAAAAAAAAACTGTATCAGCATCAAGTGTTATCACTACAAATTCAAAAAAATGTATTTCAACTTGAATGGATGAATAAAGTATTTTATTAACGATTGAAATTTGAATATATATATATGGGAGAGTGAACTAGAACTAATACTAGGAGTTGAAAAATAGAGTATTCTAGAACTACAATACTTTCTGCAATGCCACTTCCTTGAAATAAACAGTATTTCGAGCTATGTAGAAGTGCAATTTCTTTTTTCTAAATTCATCCCTTTTTATTTTTAAACCTACCATTTTTATACAGAAGTAAAACGCGCGTTATAACGCCGGATTTTACGGTACAGAAAACCAATTTTTTATCAAATTATAGATCTTCGTTGTGTATACCGGTGATCTTCACAGACCGTTCCAGGGTTTCCACAAGTAAAAATAAAAATACAGAAAGAAAATTATATAAATGTATATGCAAAATAGATGTACAATCCTACGGAGTTGAGGCACCTGGATCACAAATTAATATTATTAATGAGTAAGTTACATTATTATTATATTAAAATATTTCATAACAAATATAATACTTTTTTTTTTAAAATTGTCGTTACATAAAGTACTATCTACATGTTAATCTACTTAAAATACTATTTAAAAATTATTTTTAAGTGTGTTTGTGGAATGGAGTTTCCTCGAAAAACACCTTACATAGTTCTTAGGGTTCCGTGAGTCGGAAAAAGTTTGAACAGAGAGAGAGACCAAGGTGTGTATATACCATCTGTTTCAAAGAAATACGATTTCCGAAATGCAGCATCTTGAAAGCGACATATTTAGTAAGTGGCAATAATGGTTGGTTTCTTATAAATCTCTTTTATATGGATGTAATAGCAGTTATCATGAAAAAATCGTGTTTTACATATGAATAATCAGATTCCAGAAGCTCGGATGGGTACAGACTGTTTCACAAAGCTTTCCGTGTAGCACAAGAATGTGTCGGTAGACTAGCTTTTACAGATCCCGGACGGCGATTATAAAAGCAGAAAAAACAAAATTTGACTTCTGGTGTTTTATTTTTTTACATGCATGCACGACCCCGCTTAACTTTCTCTCTTCTACAGTTGGATACTCGCTTCCAAACGATAAACGTGTCCAGAATTTTAATCAGCCCAACTACTCGTAGCTACCAGTTGCCTCATCTACTGGATGCTCGAACTGGCAGTTTGCACAGCAGCTCAACTGCAGCTTTCAAAACAAAAAAGAAAAATCACGCTTTTGTATGGGGGGGGGGGAGTACGAAAAAAAGAAAGAAAAGAAAAGAAAAAAAGAAGGAAAAGAACAAAATGAGAAAAAGCAGATTCAGCATTATGAGTAGGAATGTAGCAAAAAGCAGGGGGAGAGAGTAGGAGAAAAAAATGCAGTGGAATAATGATGAAGAGAGAGGGACACACACACATCGTGCGTAGCTGGAAGGTCCGTTGCGCCAGGGGTGGTCGATCCCGGATATCACGATCAGCTCGCTGCTGGACTGAACTCGAACGACGGTTCTATTTGGATTGCGACTGACCCCACAATTCGAAACATTTTGGTCATCGTGAACCCGGCTGTCGAACAACTCAAAAGACAACTCAACTTCGCAGAAAACTTTTTAAGGCAAAAAAATAAATAACTGCGAATTCGGTATAAAAAACGGTCATACCAGACTAGATTCGCATCATACTTCATCTAAAATCCACTTATTTTCAAGAGATTTTTTAATACCGCAACATTAACTCTAAAAACTTAATTTCAATCACATTTTAAGTACAGATTTAAAATTTCAAAGATATTTGATAGGACCCAGTCCGTTTATCCACAGGGCGGTTGGGACGGGTGCCCAGGGACCTCTCCTGGGACCAGGAGAGTCTGGATAAGCTGAACTTAACCAGCTTTTCTGGTTATAAATTTCGATCCTCCAGTGTCAAGGGAGATCCTCCAGTGCATCCAGGCCCGAAATGAATTTAAATCGACATTGATAGCCACATCATACATAATTACTAAGATTTCAGTTAAGTAGAGAATTTATGGAATCAGCGATGCGTATAAAAAGATGGATTTCGAGGCTTAATCTCCCAGATTGAACTTGGGTCGGAGTTGTCCTGAATTCGAGTCTAGTGCCACTGAAACCCGACATGTAGAGAGCGGATGCACAATAAATCTGTCGAAGTTCAATTACCTTCCGTTGGCGTGGTGTTGAGGTTCGCAGAACGGGGTATCAGCTCAGTGTCGTCCTTACTATTTAACCATGGATCAAAAACTACGTGGTCCAACTCCAACAGTTCAACAAGACTTCGAGTCTATGGCAAGATAGGTAGATAATCGAAAAAATCTTATATAATTCACTTAAACTAACACTAACAACACCGCTGCTATTTTCTCCTCGTACTCGATTCACTTAACCCATTGACTGTCAACAACGATATCTCTTAGCAAGTGTGTGTACCAAAACTACCGGCCACGAGATATCTCGTAGTGTTTGCGGAAGTTTTAGATTGATTACATATCTCCATTTGTGTTAGGAATTATTAGAAAGTATAAATGAAAAATTTATGTTGTACAAAGAACATATTATCCATTTTTTATTATTAAAATTATAACTTAGACGATTAATTTATAATATAATAATAAAATACACACACACACATGAATGTATTCAAAAATTAAAAATATATATTCATTGTTGCTGTGTGTTTAATGAGCTTTAAAGCAAGATCAATGCAAAGTGCTGGTTTGTTGGACACATTGGACAAAAATACCTAGTCTCTTACGTTTTTTCTTTTTACTTTGTTCACATTCGACATGGCTTTGTAGGCATCCTTTTTTTTTCTTTCTGTGAGGAAAGATGTTCTATGTGATGAAAATCAGTTGTATTTGTATCATAGTTGCTGCTTTCTCCGGCATTGCTATTGTCCAATCAAATAAATGCATAACTGATTCCTTAAATTGACGCACCCTCATCTTTTATTCCCTCGATTTCTTTGGCAATAGAACATGTACACATTCTGCAAGAAGATTTCGAATGGGGCTCATGGCGATTTTCTTCTACCAGAGATGGTTTTCCTGAGTCGGCTGAAAATACTTATAACAGTCCATTTTTATTACTTTACAACTCTTTACGGCTACCATTGTATTATAGGTTTTTCCCAATGAGGATCATTACACATTTTATGAAAATCTGACATAATATTACACAGCTGACTGTCACCAGATAAAATTAGTGACGAGTTTCTAAAATCAAACAAAATGAAAAGAAAATCTTGTATATCAGTGGCGCACACAAGGGGGTGTCCTGAAGATCCGAACACCCCCAAACCCTTAATTTTTTTTTATTGAATGATAATTCTATACATATATAACGAAAAATTTAATTAAGTACTTGCAATTAACAATTTATTTTATTAATTAATGCTAATTATTAATTCAATAAGTTATTTTTTACTGTTTCTTTTAACAAAGTCAGAAGAATCAATTGGTGTCTCTTGAGTATGATACGAGACTTTCAACCATGGACAACCCCTTGAAAAAATTTTGTGTGCGCTACTGTTGTATATGACTTTGAAAAAAAAAACACTACGAGAAAAACCGTAAGTAGCACTCCAGTACAGGAATCTTATTCAGTGACGCAGCTACGATTATTCGTAGGGCTTTTTTTAAAGTGAAAACTTCTTTAGCGCGTTGGCACTTTTTGGTAGGGGAAAATCTTATGCGTTCCAATCACCGACATGCTTATGACTGGCGCATGCGCAGTGTGCTGTTCCCTTAGACAACTTTTGGATGGGTGAAATCTCGTGCGTTCGCGTCACCGACATGCTTATAGCAGAATATCTACAGCTATACAGCTGACGTATAGTGCTGTGTATATCTTATAAGTGAAATTGAATGGATTTAGTGAAAAACTTCAATGTGTATATACTGTGCATTATTAAAATAGTGTTTTGTTTGATTATTATTTGAATCGTTTAATTGAAGAATCGTTTCCAGTACAATAGTGATACTAAATAAATATACTAACATTTTTAAGATAAAAGATAAATAACAGAAAATTATTTTAAATACTCGCATCTATTTTGGCGTATGAAAATTTTATATTGTTTAAAATTATTTTAAATTTCGTATTTATTCTGCGTTTGAAAATTTTGTATTATTTATTTTCTAATATTTAACCTCTGCAATGCATCACGCAATCCAGATTAGTATTCTAGAAATACTTCTAGTTGTTTAATCGTAATTTTATCGTGTGGATTTTGAAATTAAAAATTTTATAAAATCTAATAATAATTCAAGATTAATGTGTTGAAGTTTAAAATATGGTTATTAATGCAAAATTATAGTTTATTACCTTATATCATTAAAATCTTTAGTTTAAAATAATGGAAACGGCTCCGACTTTAATTTCATTAAATATTTAATGTTATTTAAAATTTAATATTTCGAAATCATTGTTTATTAATTTAAATAGTCAAAAATAAAATAAAATGTCTGCTATTTTTTTGCAAAATTATTATCTATAATTTACATCATTCATTTTTTTTATTAGAAATTTACGAAAAAATGTTGTCAGCGAATTAGGGTTATTTTAAATATCCGTTTTCATATTTGCTTAGATCCTTAACAGTCTCCCCTTATTTCTGCTTTGCAATGACTATTCACAAATCACAGGGAAGTACTTATGATGCTATTGTCTACG
>BMAO01028396.1:0-18247 GCA_019973975.1 Trichonephila clavata
CTATCGAGACTCAAACATCCTTCCATTGGTATGGGGTGGAAGTTAGGAGAGTATGGTGCTGATGTGGCACGTTTTTATCCTATAGGACAGAACCGGACCTTTGGGTCCGAAGCAGAGTAACTTAACCACTACACCAAAATGATCACCTTGGTGCGGAGGTTGTTACTGGCTTAAATACAAGGGGTGATCAAATGAAAAGGTACGAAACGACACGGTGGGTACAAATATAGACTTTATTCAAAATATACACCATAGGTCTGAGCACAACGATCCCACTGATGAACAAGCCGCAGGATTCCTTGTTCCCAGAATTCCTGTGGCTGTGACGAGATCCAGTCCTTCACAGTGTCCTTGAGTACGTCGTTACGAGTTGAAGCGCTTTCCTTTCAGGTGCTTCTTCAGTGACCAAACACATGGAAATCGCAGGGTGACATGTCCGGACTGTAGGACGGATGGTCCAACGTCTCCCATTGGAACTTGTCCAGTTCCATTTGTGTGACTCTGGAGACGTGTGGACGCGCGTTATCATGGAGCAGAACCACACCCTCCGTGAGCAGCCCCGGTCTTTTGTTCTTGATGGACCTGCGTAGGCGTCGGAGTGTCTCACAGTACACATCGGAGTTAATGCTTTTTCTGTGCTCGAGTAATTCTGTGCTCGCATCATTTGGACGCCACTTTTTATAAGAGCCTTTGCTCTCTCCTGCGCATGCGGGCACCCGCGCATGATCCGATCCTAGTCAGAGTCTCCAATGGCATCCCGAGTTGTCTCGCTACATTCTCCCTTGGCGGAATATGCAAATATTTAACTGTTTCATTTTTATGTCGTTTCGTACCTTTTCATTTGATCCCCCCTTGTAGATTATATCACTACACACTCCCCTACCAGAGAGTTGGTTAGGCGAACGAACGATATAGTTGTTTGTGGAGCATTCAGTTTCTTGTGTGTTGGATGAGTTGTGTCATGTTTATCTGACTTTTTTTTCTTAGTTGCTCTCTTGCGTCATGTTTATCTGACGAATTTTTTTTTTTGCTCTCTCTTTTTGCGGATAGATGACGCCACGACAGATCAGTTGAGGTTTCGCTTTTCTTAGTTAAGCTAGGGTCACCAAATGACGTGGCGCTTTTTGATCCCGATAGGACAGAACCCGGGACCTTTGGGTGCCAAGCAGAGTAACAACCACTACACCAAAATGATCACTTTGGTGTGGAGGTCGTCACTGGCTTATATAGATTATATCACTACAGTGCCATCCCAGGTGTCACCCTCATCACTTGACCATGGTTGAAAATTTCGAGGTCCATCCAGAGGTGGATTAAGCGGCTGGTGGATATACGTACAACAAAAAGATCTTGAAACCGGTATTGTAACCCTATGTATTTCACAGATTTGAGTCGTGTAGGAGAGCCCTAATCATCATTTCTTCTCTATATCTCTATTGTTGCATGCGTTTTTTACACAAATTTTATTTCGAACAAAACGCATACTGTTAATGTTCAAACAAGTTCGTTTTTAGTTCACAGCCATTCTTAGTTACTCTTGGATACATCTTACTCTGATGGAGAGGGGGGGGGGGGGAATCCCGACAAGAAATATTATTGTAGACAAATGAGAAAACTTCGGCTATACATTGTTTTGATTACCTATTTAATTGATTAAAAGTGTCAAAATCATAGCTTAATGTAAGCGCGAGAAAAGCTATTTCAAATGTGAAATGATGGTACATTAAAATGTACATTAAAATCCTGTGTAACCACCAGAATTTTAAGTGCAAGAAGCCAAACGTGCATACAATATGTCGTACAAGAATGGGATATCAGTTTGTGGAAGGAAATTGCATGCCTGTTGCTTTTGGTTGGTCAGTATAAGTTTGTTTTATTCTGGTTGTGTATGACGCTGTCATTGCCATCAGAAGCGGATTAAGCGGCTGGTGGACCTGGCGGCCGCCAGGGGTCCCGAGCACCAGCAGGGGCCCCAAGCTGATGGACTTCAGTTATAAATCAAACGTGCAGTAAAAAATTTTGTACTGATATTGCAAACCCAATGATTACCCACGATTTGAATCGTATAACAATTAGTGTTGCCCTCATATATTGCATGTAATTGCGGTTAAAATCCGGGTTTTTTTTTTTTTTTAGAATTTTGGTTTTTGATATATGTTTTAAAAAATTTGATCCCAGATATTAATGACTATAAACAACTACCAGTGTTTAACTCTTTCGAAGGAATTTGGCATTTGAAGGTTCGTGGTTTATTGTTATCTGGATTTTTGTGTTATATTTTGAGAATGTGGGGAAAGAGATCGAAGCAGTGTCGGATTAAACGACATGGTGCCCTAGGCAGTCGAGCTCTGGGGGCCCTGTAGCCTGTTTTTGGATCACTAACAGAAAACAGAACACGCTTTTGTGGGCAAAGCATGGGGCCCATGGGCAATTGCCTACTCCGCCTAACGAGTAATTCGGCACTGGATCGAAGTATTTTGTAAATTTAGCATCAGTTTTATTTCAGTCAGCCTGACAAAAATAGCGAAATATTTAAATGAGATTGAAATTTCTCTAAATTGTTGATTGAATATAATAGTGAAATAGATGAAAGTTATTTTTTGAAAAAACTGTAGAGGATCTTTGGCTACTGAAATAATTGATCACAATGATTTTTGCATACTAACATAAGATCTGAATTTGGATGCATTTTTTACCAGTGGTTAACTTAAATTTGATTAATTTTTAAAGTTAAAATTTCAGGTAATGTGCATCTTGATCTTTAATTTTTTTTCATTGTTTTGGTTTCATAGGATCATTTTTACACTATTTGCTTTCATATGTTTGATTTTTGAGAAAACCTCGTGTGTTTTGGTTTGATAATATTTTTCCTTTTAGTATTTCTATATTTAAGTTTTTTGTAATATAGAGAAAGGGAACTATGGACAGGGCCAACCATGTGGAAGGTGTGGCGCATGTTTTGCGCAGGGGTCACAAATTGATCAAAAACTAAAATGTACTCTTGCATATGAAAACTTGACAATATTCCTATCGTACGAAATGTGAATTTTGTCGTAAGCATTACTATTGTAGATCTCTGAAATTCAACAATCTGCAAACTAATTCTTGAAATCATGCATACTAAAGGTTCGCACTAGCATAGATGAAGCATATAATAAGAATGGATTTCAAATTCTGAGAAACATTCCTGAACAACATTCCTTCTTATCAGGGGCGTAGCTACCACCGTATCAATGATATGGGCTCCTCTAGCTACAGGGACCCTGACGTGTGTCAGCGAGAGTGAGACAATATTAACGTCGCACTGATTAGCAACACGAGGGCTTTTTGCGACGGTCCGCGTAATTTTGAACCATAGTCAAGTGACACGGACGACACCTGAGCTAGCACCCCTCTCCTAACTACCACACCACACCAATGGGAGAACATTTGAGCTCTCGACAGATTTAACGTGTTCGCTCCCTACATGGCGGTCTTTAGTGGTACTAGGATCGAACTCATGACATGCTAGTCATGATCCGATGCCTAGACCACTCGGCCACCGCGGCCGCCGACGTGTGTCAGCAAAAAGTCGTAAAATATTATCAATGGTCATATTAAGAGTTCCTTTTTAGGTTTATAAAATAGTATGTCACTGGTTTAAAACGATATAAGTTTTCCGTGCGATATAAGTTTTCATTTATAAGTTCAACGTGCAACAAAAAAAAATCTTGTACTGATATTGCAAACCCAATGGTTACCCAAGATTTGAATCATATAACAATTAGTGTTGCCCTCATATATTGCATGTAATTGCGGTTAAAATCCGTTTTTTTTAAATGTTTTCCTGAACGTTGGTCTTTCATATATGTTTTCGGTTCCAAGTTTTTAAAAAGTTGATCCCCGATTTCTTATATTAAAATAATGATCCGAGATCTCAGACTATAAACAACTACCAATGTTTAGTTCTTTCGAAAGAATTTAGTATTTGAAGGTTCGTGATTTATTTTTATCTAGATTTTTGTGTTTATATTTTGTGAATCTGGGGAGAGAGATCAAAGCAGTGTCGGATTAAACGACATGGAGGCCCCTAGGCAGTCGAGTTCTCGGGGCCCCTTCGCCTGTTTCTGGAGCTCTAACAGAAAACAGAACACGCTTTTGTGGGCCCCTAAAAAGCACGGGACCCATAGGCAATTGCCTACTCCTCCTAATGAGTAATCCGGCACTGGATTGAAGTATTTTGTAAATTTAGCATCAGTTTTATTTCAGTCAGCATGACAGAAATAGCGAAATATTTAAGTGAGATTGAAATTTCTCTAAATTGATGAATGATTTAAATAGTGAAATAGATGAAAGTAATTTTCGAAAAAAACTGTAGAGCAGCGTTTCTCAAACTGTGAGGCGCACCTCCCCCCAAGGGGGGGGGGCGTGATAACCCTACGAGAGAGGCGCAAGTATATGGAAAATAGAAGATTTTAAGAAATTAGTTTACTGAGATGAAGTAAAGCAAAATACTTTCTGACATAAAAAATACACATTATATTGATATAATTTATACATATCATCTGGCGATATTACGTCATCGAAAATAAAAGCTCCTAGCTACAGGGTTACATGTGTAAGCAATAAGTCGTAAAATGTTATCAAAGGTCTTTTACCATTGATAACATTTTACCAGCTGTTTTACATTTATAAAATAGTATGTCACTGGCTTAAAACGATATAAGTTTTCCGTGTGAATTCTGAATCTCAGGAAACGCAATAAGAAAAGTTTAAAAGCTGGTAAAATTACTCAAAATAATGAGAAGATAAGAAGTGGTGTGATCTTGAATGTAGTAAAAACTTCTCATTCAAAGCGGATCGACAGAAAGATCGTTTGAAGTGAAATACATTTAACAATTGAAATACATTAGTATTGGGAAAAATACATTCAGAATGGTATTTGCTTGTAAATGACAATAGCTCAGTTGTAGCGATGCAATTAAATGTTTTATGCGTATAGAAATTATTCAATTTCTTTTTCTGTGTCAACTCAACCCTTGTCAATTTTAAATAAAAATCTGGAAAGGAGTAAACATGCAATATCAGTGAAAAAAAAGTTTCAAATACACGATGGTCAGCAAGAGCAGATGCCGTACGAGCTATAAGACTTGGTTGTACACACATAAAAGAGGCCCTGGCTGAAGTCCGTGATAAAAATGAGTGAAAAAATATCACAATACTGGAAGCAACTTCCATTTTGAAACAGATGGGCACGTATGAAACTGTCCTAGTGACTGTGATTTGGGATACCATATTCCAGAGAGTGAGTACTACTAGCAAATCATTACAATCAGTTGGGTGTGAGCTATTAAAATAATCTAATCTACTGAAATTTTTGGAAAATTATAAACAAAATTTCAAGAATGAATTTGGAAAAGCAACTGCTTTATTAGGGCTCTCATTTGAAAAGGAAGTTCTACAAGCTTGCAGGCAGCGAAAAAGAAAAAATATTTTCGGCGAAACTAAAGAAGGTCATGAATTTGAAAATAGGGAAAATTTCTTGGTCAACTCATTTTATGTCATATGCGATAGGAGAAGTGCAGAACTATCCCGAAGAGCTGGAATACATGAAACTGTTATAGAACACTTTTTTGTATTTTTTGACGAGAGGTTACCTGAAATTAAGAAGAAAGCCATACAAAAATTAAAGGATATTTACAAAGACGATATTGAATCGTTTAATTTTGACGATTAATTGGATCAGTTTTTGCTATTTTTAAAACAAAACAAAGATACTATCGAACAAAGAAATTTATCGAGTTGCAAAAGAAACGGTCTCGACTTTCCCTATTATAGAGATACTTTTAAAAATATTTTTAACTATACCGATATCAAAAGCATCAAGTGAGAGATCTTTTTCGGTTTTAAAACGCTTTAAAAATTATTTAAAAAGTAGTATGGGAGGAGACAAACTTAACAGCTTGGCCATATTATATATAGAACAAGATGTATTGGACCAAATAATTGATGAATTTGCCTAAGAAAAATCAAGACGTAAAGTTATATAGCAAAATTTTAAGCTTTTAGGTAAGGGTTTTTTTAAAATTCTTTAAAATAAAGTTAAAATTTTTTTTGAGCCATTATTATTTTTTATTAGCTATACATTTTATTTTGAGAATTTAAGCTCAGCGAATTTTTTCACTATTTAAATTTTTCGACTCTTCAGTCCACGGGGCCCCAAACCTTTTACTGCCAGGGGCCTCCAAATAGCTTAATCCGCCTCTGATTGCCATATCCAATGGTGTACCATTCATGATCGATTGGTGAAGTATCTGGTGATGTAGAAGGTCAAGGTAACACGATGACATTGTATAGAGCATGTTGAGTTACAACAGTGTATGAGGGCGTAATTCATCCTGCTGGAAAGCACCCCTTTAGTGGTGTGAATAAATGGCAGTGCAACATTTTGAATTAAGAGACTGACGTACAAGTGGGCAGTCAGGGTGTGTGAATTAACCTCGAGAGTGCTCTTACAATAAAAAAAAATTGCTCGCTCCAGAACACAACTCTAGGTGCAGACCCAATGCACCTAGGCCGCAGAAAGTTTGTTTCCAGGCACTGACCTGACCATATTCTTATCAATATACAGTCATCACTGGCCAGAAAACAGAAACAGCTTTGATCCGAGAACGCAACACATCACCACTCTACTCTCCAATGAGATCTTGCGGGGCATATCTGAAGTCGCAGATGTCAATGTTTTTTGAACTAACGGTATGAACGCTACATGGTTACTGCATCGCCTGTAAAGCTCGCTGGTATCACCAACTTATAATATTCCTTGGGATCAACAGATGACTCTATCACACTTTTTTTTAGTGGCCACATCTCTTACTTTTTAACAGAGCTGGAAAGTCTTTGAAGAGTGTCATAGGTGCGAGACTGATCAGTGGCGTGGTAGTTAGGAGAGGGGGTGCCAGCTCAGGTGCCGTCCTCGTCACTTGACCATGATTCAAAATTACGAGGTCTGTCGTCAAAAGCCCTCGTGTAGCTTAACAGTGCGGCGTTAATATTAACTCACTTACTGCTATATCACGGAAATATAAAATCCACCTTTTTTTCAACTATATTATATAACTTCGTTCAAACTCAATAGGCTGCTGATAATGGCTTCTTTGTCTTCTTGAAGTCATTCTGGACTACCATCAACTCACTACGTCAAATCTCAACGATAAATAACACTCACGAACTTTATAGCCCACATTTAAAAGTGCACTTGATTCGCATCCTTAAAACGGCGCAACTAACGCTGTGTGACTAACGCGAAATTTGAATGAAAGTCACCTTTCAGATGTAAAAATACGCCTACCAAATTTCGTTGATATAACGCAACTCCTTCTTGGAGATGGGATTTTTACAGAGTAGAAAGAGTCAACTTGAAAGTAGCTGAATTTAGATTTTAATAGAGAGGTAAAGATAAATAACATCGGCCCCGGCTGAAATCATTTTCACAAATGAGGAAAAAAGACCACAATATTGGAGGCACAACTTCCCTTTTGAAACCGGATGGACAAATATGAAACTTCCCTAATGACCATGATCTGAAATAACATACTCTCTCTCTCCATCTCTCTCTCCATAGAATCAATGCTGCTTCGCAAATCATTGCAGCAATTTGAGTGTGAATTATTAAAATGATCTAGTCTACTAAAATCTCTAAAAAAATATATCTAAATTATCAAAAATGGAACAAGGAGCAATGATTTATCAGGGCTCATGATTGAAGAAGAAATTGGACAAGCCCGCTGGCAGAAAAAGAGATCAATTATTTTTGGTGAAAGTAAAGTCGGTTATGAATTTTTGAAAGAGGGGAAAATTGCATATTGAATTCATTTTATGTCATATGCGATAGGGCAAGACCAGAACTATCCTGAAGAGCTGAGATTTATCAAACTGTTATAGAACACTTAACTGTATTTTTTGACGAGAGATTATTAACTAAAATTAAGGCGAAAATTACACAAAATCTAAAGGACGATATTGGATTTTTTTGACGATATGAATTGGATCAGTTTTTACTATTTTTAAAAGAAAGCTAAAATAAAATGAAGACCCCCATTAGAAAATAATTTTTT
Source organism: Trichonephila clavata (assembly GCA_019973975.1). Classification (NCBI taxonomy): domain Eukaryota; kingdom Metazoa; phylum Arthropoda; class Arachnida; order Araneae; family Nephilidae; genus Trichonephila; species Trichonephila clavata. The sequence continues at coordinate 8,097 of BMAO01028396.1, forward strand.
TTAAATGGAGATATGGGGATTTTTTGGGGTTTTTAGATTTGGTTTAGTAACTTTTAAGAAAAATATGCTAAAATTAAGAAGACAAAAAGAAATTATTATTACTAAAATGGGAAAAGAATTGGTAAAAATTTTTAAAAATAACAAATGGGGCCCATTTTTGTAACAAAAGTTTGTGAACAAATTTTCAATTTTTCAATACTGATGTATTGCTGTGTTATTCATTTTTTAAATAATCTTCAGGATAAGAGATATTTTAATTTTTACAAAAGCTAGAGCACTTTATCTTAGTTATTATATGAAATTGCTTAAAAAAACAGTGATTATACTAACATAAGGGACTGTAAATTTTGTAATAAAACAGTGATTGATAAATCTGAAGGTTAAAACACTTCCATATTATACAGAACATACACAAAAAATTTCACAGGTAATTATTTTCAAAACTTTTTGAGCAATCGCGATCCCCGTTTGAGCACCCCCCCCCCCCCATATTTCGAGGAAAACGCGTATGACATATTGCTTAAAAAGTAAAAGCATCTTCTTTTACTAAAACAATTGTAGTTTTTTTTTTTTGTAGTAAACGGAAAATAATAAACTTGGTATTTTTATAAAGCTAATAAGATGGTCTATAATATAAAATCATAACAAAATTTGCCAATTTGCGGCAAAATTTACAATTTTTGGGTAGTCGCACACCTTAAGAAGTACTATGGGAGAGAAGACAAATTGAACATGGCCATATTATACACTCATGGACATAAAAATTAGCGCACCAAGAAATAATTGTGGGATCGTAACGAAACTTGGCATGAAGGAACATGTCGGGGAGATATGCAAATGTTTAGAAATGCAGCGTGATTGCGCATTACGTATAGCCGGTAGAGGGCGTTTAACGTCGTTCTCCGTGGAGTATAAAACAGGTAACCAAAGCTTGTTTGAGTGTGCTGAATCGTTTACAAAGGAAGTGCTGAGGTAGACATGCCATTACGCCGTTTTTGAAGACAATATGAACAGCTGTCGTAGTTTGAGAGGGGGAGAATCATCAGCATGATGAAAGATGGGTGGTCAGCTAGGCGAGTAGCTCGTCAATTAAGCCACTCTAGTTGTGTTGTGAGGAGGTGTTGGGACCAGTGGATCCGAGAGATGGCATTTACACGAAGACCAGGATCAGGAAACCCTTGACAGACCAGTCGTCGGGAAGACGGCCACATCGTAAGAAATGCACGCGTAGATCCAATTGCTTCATCGGTCGCCATCCAGGCACAGGTGGCCACTTAATTAGGCAACCCTGTGTCTTCTCGAATCATACGAAGATGCCTGGCTGAAGGACGTTTGGGATCGCGGCGTCCATTACGTGTGCTGCCCTTGAAGCCCATCCATCGACGCCTCCGTTTGGAGTGGTGCCGCGCACGAGGAAACTGGACTGCAGCTAAATGGAACCAGGTCGTCTTTTGCGACGAATCCAGATTCTATCTCAGCAGTGATGACAATCGTGTTCGTGTGTGGAGACCCCATGGTGAATGCCTCAATCCTGCCTTTACAGCGACACACCGCTACCACAGCTGGTGTGATGGTATAGGGTGCTATTGCCTATAATACACGGTCACCCCTAGTATTGATTCGTGACACCATAACAGCCCAGCGGTGTGTCCATGACATACTGCAACCACATGTGTTGCCACTCATGCAATGGCTCCCAAGAGCCATTTTTCAACAAGACAATGCTCAGCCTCACACGATAAAGGTGTTACAAGACTGTCTTCCTTGGCCTGCCCGATCCCCCAATTTGTCTCCAATCGAGCATATCTGGGATCGTTTGGGACAGCGAGTTGGGCATCCCACGAATTTGAACGAACTAGAAGCAAGGTTACAGCAAATATGGAACGAAATGTCTCGAGACATTATACAGAACTTGTATGCCTCAATGCCCGATGGTATCGCATCTTGCATTTGCGCTAGAGGGGGTTAAACAGGGTATTAAATCCTCTGTTCTTTTGCCTTTTTCTCTGAAATAAATTATCCTTTTTCTTTGATTTTCTAATCATTTACTTATATCAAAGTTGTTATTACGTATGTAAAATTTTGTTTCCTTTTCACGACTCCCTCTTGGTGCGCTTATTTTTATTTATATTTTTTGTCCATGAGTTTATATAGAACAAGATGTTTTGGACAAAATAGATACAGCAAAAATTATTGATGAATTTGCAAAAAGAAATCAAAAAGTAAAGTTGTATAGCAAAATTGCAAGCTCTTTGGTACGATTTTAATATTTTTAATACAGTTAAGATTTTTCTTTAGCCGTTGAGGTTTATTATTAGCAATACATTTGATTTTGAGAATTTAAGGTCAACAAATCTTTTCACTATTTTAACTTTTTCAATTCCTGAGCCCATGGATCTCAAACCTTTTACCGCTAGGGGCCTCTAATTATCTTAATCCGCCTCTGGGTCCGTTGCCAAAATACTTCGTGTAGCACAATAGAGCTACGTTAATTGTTGTGCCCTCTAGCACCAGCTATGTGAAGCAAGCTTGTAAACAGAGGGGGACTAGAGTTGTTGACAAGAAACGGAACGGTAACGAGACTCTGAACAGATGTGTAACAAAGCGAGGCGAGCAAAATGCGTTATGTAGCGGTTTTTTGTAAAAAAGTAGATTAGTTTTAAAATTATATTGTAAAAATAAATGTTAGTTGCTTATCATAAAAGAAGCCTCTTTGATGTCAAATGCATGAGAGCCTCTCATTTTAATAATCACGATTATATGGATCAACTAAGAATACCAAAATATGGCATCCCCGCTTGGGCGGCTTGATTGGAACGGCAACAAAGAAGCGAAGAGGTAGACAAAGATTTATTATTTTCCATTTTTAAGAAATTATGCATGGAAATTTGATTTTGTTTGAATATTTGAATGATTAATTTTTGCATTGAATGTATTGAATATACATAGTTTAGAAGATTTAAATAATTAAGATAGTAGAAATGGAAATAATAAAAAGAAACAAAACCGCTCAAAGAGCTTCATTTACGAAACCATATAATAAATTAGAAAGCGCATTAACTGACGATAGCGTCGAATATGACGAAATCGAAATTTGCTTAGAATTGTTTAAGCAAAAAGCAGACTCTTTAGAAACAATTCATAACGGTTATTTAGATGGCTTAGAAAACGCATAAGATTTCGAAAATGAATTTACTGCGGTTGAAGAATTCCGAGAAAAATCGCTGAGGATTCAGCTACGAGTTAAGCGTGTTTTAGAGAATTTGAAAAAGATTACGAAGAAGAACGAGACTGCTTTTACCAATAACGGCTCGCAGTCACAAAATGATAAATTTCTTAAAACATTATGTCAACGACTCCCCGAAATAGAGCTTTATAAATTCGGTGGAGACTTGAAAGATTGGTTGACATTTTGGAATCAATTCAAAAATATCCATGAAAATACGAATCTGACAAACACGGATAAATTTCATTATTTAATCCAATCAATGAAATTAAAATCAGAATCAAGAGAAATTGTAGAATCTTTTCCCATAACTGATGAAAACTATTCTTCAGCTTTACAGAGTTTAAAAGAAAGATATGGTAAAAAAGACTTGTTAATAGATTTTTATGTTAGAGAGCTATTAAAGCTCGTTTTGAATAACTCGAATAGGAATAAAAGCGATTCTTTGAGTTGTTTATGCAATAAACTGTCTACTCAATTGAGAGCATTGAGCACCTTAGGAGTAACATCTGAAATGTGCGGGTTAATATTATATCCTCTTGTTGAAAGTTCATTACCCATAAATGTGTTACGTTCTGTTGAACGGCAAAGAAAAAGTCTGGAAAACGAATTAAAATTATCAAGTCTTGATGCAATAATTCATTTTTTGAAAAATGAGGTAGAAACTGAAGAGAAAATCCGGTTGAGCAGAACAAACATATTTCACTTTTCCTCGGAGCAGAAAAACACCGCTCCTGTGCAAATTCTCGAGATCGAAAACCCTCAGCAACCAAATTGTTTAGCCAGAAGTTAAATGATAATTCATGTATGTTTTGTTTTAAAAATCATGAAACTCGATCATGCAAAAAAGCATATTATTCCTTTAGATGAAAAATTGTCAGCGATTAAAAGGAAAGGTTTATGCTGTATTTGTTTAACGAAAGGTCATTTAGCAAAACTCTGTTCATCTAGTATTAAATGTAATCTCTGCTCTGAAAGACATTTAAAATTAATGTGTCCTAACTTAGAAGTTAATAAATTGCATCAAATACCAAAACAAAGTATTGAGGATATGGATGAAAAGGTTACAGACACTTTATATTCGCCCACAAGTGCAACGCATGAAGTTTTTTTACAAACTTGTAGTTAATATTAAAGGAAAAAAGACACGACGTAAGGTTAGAGTTATTTTAAATACGGGTTCCCAAAGATCTTACATTAAAAAATCTACCGCAAAGGAGTTAGGTTTTGAAACTCAGAGAGAAGAAGAATTTTCACACGCATTATTTGGGGGTAGGAAAACTGAAACACAAAGGCATAATTGTTATAAAATTTATCTTTATAGCCTTGAAGAGAAAGATAGCTATAGTTTAGATGCTTTAGATCAAGATATAATTTGCAACGACATAGCTAGCGTTAGGTATGGACCTTGGATGAGGGAATTGAAACGAAAGAAAATATTTATAACTGACTTTCAAAATGATTCAGGACCCAATGAAATACTTTTAGGAGCCGAAGTTGTTGGTAAACTATTTACGGGAAAACGAGAAGAATTGATGTCTGGATTAGTCACCATGGGGACTAAATTAGGTTGGACATTAATAGGAAAAGTTTCTCAGTTATTACATCAAAATGTGAATATGACTGTCGTTAGTATTCTGTCTCAGGAATTGCCAGTTTTATTCTTGTGGGACTTAGAGCCGCTCGGTATTAGAGATCCTGTTGAACAAAATACCAAAGATGATTTACGAAAGGCCGTAATGATTCACTTTCGAGATACTGTTCAGCAAAATTCAGATGGAAGGTACGAAGTAAGCTTACCCTGGGAAAAAAAGATCATGCCCTTTCACCCAATAAACTATGAATTAACTTACAAGAGGTTAGATTCTACTTATAAGAAATTAGACAAAACGGGATATAGAGAAAAGTACCAGCAAGTTTTCGAAGAATGGATAGAAGGAGTGATTGAAGAAGTTTCTTGCGAAGAAATGTCATTGCAAGAGTCTCATTACCTTCCTCATCGTCCAGTTATTAAAGAAACCTCGGTTGTGTCTTTTTTGAAAACTTCTTCTATAGTCTTCGATGCTTCGGCCAAGATCCCTAACTACTCATCCTTGAATGATTGTTTAAATACTGGAATGAACTTTATCCAGACAATTCCCACCATTTTAGTCAGATTTCGACTGTATGAAGTCGGTGTAATTTCGGATATTAAAAGAGCATTCCTACAAATCTCCCTCAATGAAAACGATCGGAATATCTTGCGATTTTTTTCTGTATGATGAAAAAAAAATAATGTCGAGATCTATAGACACCGGTGAGTAGTTTTCGGCCTGACCAGCAGCCCGTTTTTATTGATGGCAGTCATTCATCATTTGTCAAGAGATACTTACAAGTTACAATATTCTAAAAAACTGCTAGAAAATTTACGAAGCAGTTTTTATGTAGGCAATTGTGTCATGAGCGTGAAGAATCCGTCATTAATTAGAAAAATTTATGAAGGCAGCCACGGAAATTATGAAAGAAGGTCAGTTTGACTTAAGAGGTTGGGAAAGCAACAAACTTTATGTTTGCCCCGTTCAAGTTCTAATACAAATGTGTTAGGCTTGATATGGAATAAAGACTCTGATATTTAAAAATTGATTCGGAATCCCTGAAACTGGAAGAACCGGGAACATTAACAAAAAGGAAAATTTTGTCCCTCACAAGCCAAATTTTCGATCCAATTGGATTTATTTCTCCAGCTCTAATACGACCAAAACTTTTACTTCAAGAAACTTGGAAGAACAATATAAATGACCACTGGGATTCAGAAGTTAATGAAAACATAAAAAGGAAATTCCATTCATGGTTGAAAGGTTTACGCTATATTTAAGTGATATTAAGATATCAAGATGGTTAGGAGTAACTTCAGAATCGCACCTAAATCTCCATATATTTGTTGATGCAAGTCAGACTGCTTATTCGGCTTGTATATTTATGAGATGCTAATCTTCTGATGGTGCAGTCAATGTCCGGTTACTCCAAGCCAAGTCAAGAATAACTCCGATGAAGAAAATAACGATCCCTCGTCTTGAATTGATGGGAGCTACTATTGGAGCGAGATTATTTGATTCCGTGAGTTAGGCTCTGAAACCAGAAATTGAGAATATTAATTCTTATTTTTGGACTGACTCATCAACAATGGTGACCTGCATTAAGAGACAAGAACAGTGGTCAGTGTTTGTGAGCAATCGAATTGTTGAAATAAGAAGGCTGACTCCCCCTGAAAACTGGTTCCATGTTCCAGGAAATCAAAATCCTGCTGACATTCTCTCTAGAGGATACGGACCCAGACAGCTTTTGAAATCTGAGTGGTAGCTAGGACCTACTTGGCTGAAGAAATCTAAAGAAGACTGGCCTAAGTCATTTGGTAGTGTCAATGAAGAAGAAGTTGAAAAAGAGAAGCGAAAGATTGTCGTCTCACTAGCAGTATAGAATTACACTCATGTCCATAAATTAAGGATAATTCAGAATCACACAGAAATTGAACTCTAAAATAAAAATTTCACCTGTAGAATTATCACACACATCTTGAAGAAGAATATGCAAATTACAGAAAAACCACCAGATGGCTCGGATAGTACGTCACAATGACGAGAGTGTAAGAGAGGGGTATATAAGGAATGGTGGCAAAGAAGTAAAATTGTTCACAAGCGCTTTTAAAGCCTTTCAGTGCAATAACCGCATAGTTATGGCACAAAGGAAGCATTTGGATGATTTTTTACGTGGTAGAATTATCGGACGACTAGAATGTGGACGTACCCAGCTGGAAGTATCCGAGGAACTTGGAATCGCCCAGAGTGTCATCTCCAGGCTTTGGCAACGATTCCAAGATGATGGTAATGTGAGTAGATGTTACAGCACAGGTCACCCGAGTACAACCGAGTTACATTACCCCGAGTAATGAGGACCGGTATTTGGCAGTTACTGCCAAAAGAAACAGACGGAGCACAGCATCAGACCTGTCTCGTCAGCTCTCTTCAGCTACCGATACGACAGTTTACAGGCAGACCGTGTACAGACGCTTATGGCACATTGGTCTATATGCTCGTAGGCCTGTCAGATGTGTTCCCTTACTGCAACTCACTGTCGCTTGCGATTAACCTGGAGTAGAGACACCGCATTGTGGACACCGCAACAGTGGTCTTGTGTGATGTTTTCCGACGAGTCCAGGTTTAGTTTGCAGTCTGATTCTCGGCGGACTTTCATATGGAGAGCTCCAGGTACCAGTTACCACCAAGAGAACACCATTAAACGACACCGTTACGGTGGTGCAGGATGGCTCGTTTGGGGAGGAATTATTCTTGGTTCCAGAACTGACCTGCATGTTCAGAGTGTAACGATGACAGGCCACATCTATCGGGATGTCATTCTGGAACAACATGTACGTTTGTTTCGGGGCGCCATGGGTGCTGAATCTCTGTTTATGGATGACAACGCCCGTTCTCACCGTGCAAACATTGTAGACGAATGCCTTCAATCGGAGGATATCACCCGTATGGGTTGGCCAGCATACTCATCGGACTTGAATCCAATAGAGCATGTGTGGGATATGCTTGGCCGACGAATTGCAGCCCGTCAACCCCCTCCCACCTGTCTACCGGAACTTCGGAGGGCATTGCTTCATGAGTGGTGTAATATTCCCCAAGATCAGATTGATAATTTGATACTCAGCATGCGTAGGCGTTGTAAGGCTGTATTTCATCGTGCGAGAGACATACTCCGTATTTACCATCATACTAACCATGTTATACTGTTTTTTGTAAATAGGTTCTTTTTTAAAATTTGCTCCAGGGATTAAAAATGCAATTTTTATTAATTATGTCAAACATAGCATCTTTTTTGCTCTTTACCTTTTGTTTAATAAATAGACTTTAAAAATAAGTCACATTTGTTTTGCTTCTGTCTGTTTCTTTGCCTGAACTTCATTATCCTTAATTTATGGACATGAGTGTAAAATCCCCTGTAACTTTATTATTAACAAAATTTCAAAATTTTCAAAAATAGTTAGAGTCTTAGCATGGATATTACGCTTTCAGCCGAAAGCTAAAAATTTAAGGAAACATGCAGATTTGACACAAGAAGAAATAATAGCTCAGGTGTCATCCGCGTCAGTTGACCATGGTTCCAAATTATGCGGACCGTCGCCGAAAGCCCTCGTGTTGCTAATCAGTGCGACGTTAATATTCTCTCACTCACTCACCCTATAACGCAGAATGACTGCTAATGACGACTGCTCGTTATTTTGAAAATCTCGGTCAAGTGACGTGGACAGTATCTTAGGGGGATTATTGTATTATTAATTTCTATCATTTCATGTACTTAAGTATTTTAAATTCAATATTTTTTTGTTGTTTTTTTAAAAATTTAAATAACTTGGGTACTAATTTTTTAAAATTTTACTAACATCAATTATTGCGTGCGGTTTGTAGATCATCTTTTAGTTATAGTGTTAAAAGTAGATGTGTAATACTTAATATTTTTTAATAGTTCTGTACTAATTTAAGTACGTCTTACAAATTAAAAGAGTATATATAGTTTGCACATGAGTGTTGAAATTTTTAATGAATTTCAATCGGCTAAAAGTAACGTAATTTATGCAGCATATCACAAAATCCTTATATCATCCATAATATTTTATAAATATCTTGATTTTAGCTAAAAAGAATTATATTTTTGCTTAATTAATTGTTCAGTGTGTTTTGTAAATTATTATTTCAAAATAATATTGAAGAACTAATATTATAGAATAGTTCCATCAATTATAAATGATTCTGTATAAATAAAATATTATATGCTTAATAATGGATTTAGATCAGGGGTGGCCAACCTGTTCTGGAATAAAAAGTAACTACGCTTGCCACTTTCCCAACAAAAGAAGATAAAGGTGAAAAAGCGTTACTTATAGGCTTATTATGGGGTTTTTACGCAAATAGAACATTTTTTATACAAGTCTAGTGGAAATTTAAAAATATATAATAAATTAACATAAGTACAAACTTAGATTTTGTTGTTAGTAAACTTTTTACAAGTTCAATGAGTTAGGTTAGAAATAAAATAGAACAGAATACTCGAAACATTTAATTCTAAATAATTACTAAACACCCAGTACTGCTTAACGTGGCTTTGAATTTGTAGTTATTTTTGTGCTAAGTCATTTATATCAGGATTAGTTCTTGAAGGTGCTTACAAATTAGATTGTTTTAGGTGCATATCAGTTAATTTTGAGTGATATTTTGATTTTATTATGTTTATTATAGAAAATATTTCTTCGCAAACATATGTTGATCCAAACTTATAACAATATCTTACAACATGGATTACAACAAATTTTGAAAAATTGCTTGTTGCTACAAATTTTCAAAATTCAGTATAATTTGGATCACTTAAAGTTGAAATTAGTTAATCACACGTTTGCGTTTCATTGTAGTATGGGGCTGTAGGACAATAATTTCGATTTGGATATCAGGTGGGCAATAATTAAAGTCTTACAAAGAAATAAAAAAGGATTTGTGAAAAGATAAGTATTTTTTTTCCATCTAGAAAGTCCTCAAACCTTGTACGGAATTAGTTTTGCAAAATGGATATTAAATTTTTTTACATATCGTAGCACGGAGCATTATTAACTTTCTTTAATAGTTCCTACATTAATATAAAAATCTTTTTCCTCCAAAATCGGGACAAAAAAAAACAAAAGTACACAAAAGAAATATGACCAACTAGGTCAGTGATTCCCAAAGTGGTCTATATAGACCCTCAGGGGTCCACGTCGACTTGCAAGAGGTTCACGTCAGCGAAAAAATAATTTTGGGGTCCATGAGGTATAAATGGGAGTCTATGATATTGACTCTCATTAAATCAATCAAGATTTTAATTTTAAAAGAAAATTTAGTATATATATATA